>QEOT01004810.1:7219-68358 GCA_003123785.1 Pterocarya stenoptera | reverse complement strand
TTATTGACCTATTTATTAATCGTGTTTTACGGGGTCAACCCGTTTTGACTTGAACCCATTTATATCAAATACAAACTTGCTAATTTCGTGTCGTGTTGGGTTCACGGGTCGTGTCATATATTGCCACCCCTAATATCTACATTTTTCTGGTATCACGAGACATCTTGATTTTTGTATATAGTTGAGAACTAAAAAGGAAACGATTATGTAAATATTTATGGCTCTTTAAGTATCATTGCATCTGAAGAT
Organism: Pterocarya stenoptera; assembly: GCA_003123785.1. NCBI lineage: Eukaryota > Viridiplantae > Streptophyta > Magnoliopsida > Fagales > Juglandaceae > Pterocarya > Pterocarya stenoptera. The sequence goes on along the minus strand of QEOT01004810.1, from coordinate 68,109 downwards.
TTGTGTTGGCGGTATTTCCAATCTCAGGATTGATATCTACTTAAGGTTTGACTTGTGACGAATGCTAATTTTGTAGGTCATTGCCGAAAGCTTGTCTGAAGAGGAGATTGCAGGTCTGAAAGAAATGTTCAAGATGATAGACACAGATAACAGTGGACAAATCACCCTTGAGGAACTGAAAAACAGTTTGGATAGAGTGGGATGCATTCTCAAGGATTCTGAAATTAGTGGATTGATGCAAGCTGTAAGTGCTATTTTAGCATGCACATTGTTTACTTGTGCATGTGGCTTTTAGTCCCTAAAAAGAATTCCCTCCTCCTCTTGGTGCCTTATCTCCGGGGTTGGAAAGCATCACAGTACTCTGTTCAAGTTGAGTAGTTCTAGTTGACTTTGACCATGATTAGGGTCTGTTTGAGTGAGTATCTGCAGTAATAAGACCAAAGTCCCTGATTATTCGTACAAAAAGATATATAGAATGCCTCCTGTTTGCCTTGTGTCACTGAAGTTCTCAATGGTTCAAGTATCCTGTGCTCTATTTTGTTTGAACAATCTTTCCCTTTCTTGTAAAATTTCAGGCAGATATTGACAACAGTGGTACCATAGGCTATGGGGAGTTCATAGCAGCAATGCTCCATCGAAATAAGATCCAGAGGGAAGATCATTTGTATGCAGCCTTCTCATACTTCGACAAAGATGGGAGTGGATACATCACTCAAGATGAACTCCAACAAGCCTGTGAACGGTTTGGCTTAGAAGACACTCAGCTAGAAGATATAATTCGTGAAGTTGACCAGGATAACGTAAATGACTTCTACCAAATGCTTGTTCAAATTCTTTTGGGTACAAAGATAGTTCATCATATTTTGGTGAGATTTACTCATTGCATTCTTTACAGGATGGGCGCATTGATTATAACGAGTTTGTGGCAATGATGCAAGGCACTGTCTTGGAAAGAAGGGCTTACAAGATAACATAAGCATCAACCAGCATTAATACCTAATCTTGGAATGATAGAGCTACAACAGAATTGGTAGTCAATATTTGATTCATCATAGGGTAACAGAATTTGAAGTGCATACAGTTGTAAAGATTAGTCAGGCAGTCAAGTGGGAGAGATCGATTGTCGTCTGTGTCCACTTTTAAGTGTGTTCTTGTCATATATGCATATATATAATTTTAGTCCGTGTCTACTTGTATTTATTTTCACTTTTCTGTTAATAATATCATATTGAAATGGTTGGAAAATATTAATTTTGTTTCATTCAATTAGATGAATGGTCCGCTCGTAACTTTTGTATCTTATTTTGTATTGTCAAGAAATTAATTAGTCAAGAAATTCCTCCCATTTTGCGGGTCTCGTGTTTTATTTATAAAAATTTCTATACACCATACTATAATCTCACTTTCATTTCATTATTTAAGATGTGACATATTTATTACTATTGGATGATAAAAAATTATCAAATAAAAGATCATGTAATAGTATTGATAAATGTGTCACATCTTACATAGTAGAATGAAAGTGTTCATGTGTATATCATTACTCTTTATTTATTTATTTATTTTCTACATCAAAGCATCATTCCAAAACATGCATCGCTGCTATTTCTGTGATCCTAACTTCCTAACCAATTTTTACAGGGCAGCTAATTATATATATATATATAGTATAGCAAATTTAAATTGAATAGTATATTCAAGGCTAATATTCTAGCGTAAAAGTGCTTGCCATATTTGATTACCTTCATGCGTTAATATGATATTTCCTTCTTCAAAATTGATTATGAACAAGATTTTGGATTACTCCCACGTGGTTTGGCCTTATTAAGTTTTGGATTCGAATTCGAATATGAATTTATTGGTATTAACCGCCTAACGATTTATTAAATTACTATGATCACATTTAGATAGGAAAATCATCTCTAATTGCCCCCTCGTATCATTTAGATTATAAAAGAAAGAATGGCTTGAAAGCAAAAAGGAAAGTACCATCCTTCTTTTTTTTTTTTTTTTAATTATTAATTTTTTGGTGGTTTTGAGTCCTTATTCAAACAATCAAACCTAAGAAATATAATGCTTTACAGAAGAAGTCTTACGCCCTGTTTAGATACATAAATGATTTCATCTCATAATTATAAATTTTTTAAATTTTTATACGAAATATAATAAAAATTTAAAATAATAATAATATTTTAATAATATTTTATTTAATTTTTAATTTTTATTTAAAATAATCTCATCTCATTTCACTAACAGGTGCTAAACGTTCACCCTTACCTTCTCAAGAAGACTTTGGCATGAAAGAATGGGTGTAAAACGGACCCATCTTCCAAAAGTGCGTTTTGATCTTCCCGAGATTTTTATTTTTATTTTTTGGTGTGATTTTGTGGCTCTTGTTTCTGTTCCTGTGATCCTAAGCAATGTTTTTTTTAGGCATGCAGCTTAATTATAGATAATTTGAATTAAAAAAGATATTCTCGGCTGCATGGTATGGTGTTCGTACTTATATGCTTTTGATTAATTTTGATGATTCACGCGTTTAATTGTATATTTATGTGCTTCGTATGTTCCTTACCTCGAAATCGATTATTAAAGGAAAGAAGGGTTGAATTGAAAAGAAATATACACGAGAAAGTCATCTTGTTAAAATACTCACGGCTAATAATATTAAAAACAAAACTTAAGTATAATCTTTTTTTTTTTTTTTGGATAGTCTTAAATGTGTATGTCTCGTGTAATTTTTTAAAAAAATAAAAGACATTATAAAAAAGTGATTTTTTTTTTTTTTTGGGTGTGGGTACTGCCGAGCATAAAGTCAAATTATTTGTCGGAGAAGAGGTGCCAAGACTCGGCAATGCAATCGGGGGCGAGCGTAGGATCTAGGGCTGGCTGTTTGATCTCTTCACTACAAGATAAACATGACGGATTATTTGTGATCATAAAGACTATTTATAATAAAAGTAGATTCATTTTGATTAAAAATAATTATTTTTATAAGAAATAATTAATCATAAATAAGTAATTTTTTTTTTTTTTGTAGGATTTGCATGCGTTTGATTGGAGATAGATCGGAGATTAGAGTCATTAACCCGACCTTTTTTAAAAGTTGAAGCCCAACTTTGCCCAGCCATTTGAATTTTTATGTGATAGATTAGTTCTCTCTGCCTTCTTATATTTTATACGCCTGTACAGTTTCTAGCTCAAATTTTGTGCTCTTGTTTCGGTGGTTATGCTTTTTAGATGGCTCATCTGTCTTGTATGTTGTGTCCCTCGAAATTGATTGAAAAAAGAAAGGTAGGTTGAAATCTGAATTGCTTAAAAACGAAACCAAAGCAACATGCATTTTAGAAACAATATTCCCATGCAAAATACCCAATGGTCATGATCTTGGCATGAGCACGTGATTTACTTGGAAACAAATTTTTCTTTGCAGCCATTCCATGCATCACGCCGAGATTCAAGGCCAATTATAAGAAGCATTTTGAGAAACCAAACATACCAACAATCCCTGAACTCATGGCCGCCGCTACATTAACCTTGCATCTCATCTCCTTCCTTGGTCTCCATTATCTTGTTGTCACCACATTATTTTTTAGTTTCATTCCAATGCTTATTCAATCTTCAACCCTAGACTCCGACATCGAAGTCCTTCGAACCGTGAAGCACTCCGTTGATTCTAGGTCTATCTCTTCGGACTCTTTCCTTGATACTTGGGATTTCAGGGTGGATCCCTGCCGAAGTACAGGCCGACACTTCCTCGGAGTCTTATGTAGTTTTCCTCTTGACAATAGTCCCAGCAGGATCATAGCTATTGATCTCGACGATGTTGGATATGATGGGTTTTTGACACCATCGATCGGGAACCTAACCGAACTCACCACCCTTAATCTGAGCAAGAACAAGTTTCGAAGAACCATACCGGAGTCCATCTCCAATCTTACAAAACTCACCAAACTATCTCTCGCTGACAATTGCCTCGCCGGCACCATTCCTACAGAAATCACTTTGCTCAAGAATCTGGAATATCTAGACATGTCGGGAAACACTCTTTCTGGCTCAATTCCAACCAATATTTCTAGACTACGAAATCTGAGCTACTTACGTATGGCAAGAAACGCACTCACCGGCACAATCCCGGACCTCACGGGATTATGGCAACTAGAAACTCTAGATCTTTCTTTCAATCAGCTTTATGGAAATCTGCCATATTTTCCTCTCAGATTGGCTACTCTGTCTCTGAACGATAATATACTTACAGGCCACATTTCTCCGATTAATATGCTCAGCAACCTTAGTCGGCTAGATCTAAGCCACAACCTCCTTTCAGGTATTATTGGCAAGGAAATTCTTTCATTTCCTAGGTTGGTTTACCTTAACGTTTCAAACAACCAGTTCAATGCAATAGAGGCGGCCAACTTTTCCATGGAAGAGAGACAACTTCAGTTGCTTGATGCAGAAAATAACAATCTTCATGGTCTTCTGCCTATCAATTTGACCACGATTCAGAACTTAACCGCGATTAATCTAGCACGTAATGAGTTTGCTGGGCCAATACCAAGAGAATTTGGAAACAAAATAGAGCAATCATGGAGAGTCCTGTACTTGGATAACAACTTTCTGTCAGGAGATCTTCCACCAGAGTTCATCACTCACTCAAAAAGGATTACAGGCAGCCTTGCAAATAACTGCCTAAAGTGTCCAGTGCACATAAAATTATGCCGTGGAGGGCAAAGGCCTGCTTCAGAATGCATTAGGTAGAGTAATGCACAGAAGCACATACGGGAGTCGCCAGAACGAAATCGTATGGGAGTATCATGAGGGAGAAGCAGGAAAGCTTGTTTCACTTCAACAATTAAAAGAAATTCCTTATGAATGTGGAAACCAAGCAGGAATCTTTTGTACGTTCTTTCATAAATGATTTTTTGGTATGTGGCTGCTTAATTTCCAATGTTTACATCTTACATTCCCTTCAACACAGCAAGCAAACATGACAAATTAACATTGACAAGAACACTAATAAATGATGAGTTTTCTGGGAGCAAAGAACAATCAGGCAATACAAAATCAAGGAAATTACTGCCTAGTACCACTGCTTATTACTAAAATTAAGCAGTACTGCTAATGATCAACAGGGATTATTTCTGACGACATCATTAAACGAAGCAAATCATATAAGCCAAATCCAATTAACACTAATGTTGCCAAGCCATACGAAAAATGGGAAGTGAAGTGAGCGTGAGCGACAGATAGTGGTGCTTGCTCGTTGCATAATTCCTTACCTCTGCAAAGAGGACGACTCCCTTCATCTTCTTCACCAAGAAGATCATACCCGTGCATAATCAGGTCCAGGGCATGCATAGAAAATGTTCAGGCCGAGAAAAGAAAAAGGAGACGGGAAGGAGATGATCAGAGGGTCGATGTAGCATGAAAATTAAGTGATTTGAGTTCAGCATTATTAGTAAAAATGAATTAACTCAATGGATACTCCAAAATGACCATGATCAGGAGATTCAAGCAGGTATACGGGATGAAGCATTTAGGACTGTTCATTCGGGTCTGATTTTTGCCGACCCAGATACCGAATTTTAAACCAAAAATCCGAATTTACAACCAGAATTTAACAAAAAAAAAAAAAAAAATCCAGACTCAACTTCTTCTTGTTCAAATTTTTGTGTGATCATGCTACAGTATTACAGTATTCCCACCCTTTAAGCCAGCTCTCTAAAAAATTGCTCTCTCGCGTCTAGAGAACTCTCTCGTCCAGACCCTTTCTCTTAAAAACTTTCTCGTCCAATCATAGCTAGGGGAGGGGAAGCTTCGGCTTCCTCTTCTCCTTTCCTCTCCTCCCTCTGTACCGTTGTCTCCGACGGTTTCTTTGTATTTTTTGTTCTTTTACAGGTTTCGACCGAATAAAGGGGAGGTAGTCAATCCGAGATCCTTTGGTGGAAATTTTCCTACACGCGTACCATCGGGAGAATCCTCGCCCACCGATCTTGCAGCTATCCGCTTTGGGCGCCATTTGGAGCGGCGTGTTGCACCCACGCGTGGATTACAAAGAAAGCGTGGCATAAGCGAGCCACCGTGTATCACACCACGTCGGAGCCATGTGCGGCAGCTCAGGGCCCAGTAAACCGGCACTGTCTCGACCGGCCGTTTGGCTCATTCCCAGAGTGGCGCGCGACTTTCACGTGCCACCATCAATCCTGTTTTGTTTCTTTTTCCGGTTTTGTTGTTTTGTTTGGTAGTTGTTTGTAGAGTTTGTTTTGTTTAGCTTTTGTTATACGTATCTGTAGTTTCGACTCTGTGTCGGTATGTTTATGTTGGAGTTTTTGTTTTGTTGGTTTTATTTGTAAGAAAATAAGGTGAAATAGGCTATTGGACTTATGTCCATAGCTTTGTTGGTTACTTCTCCTTTTTTGAAGGATGGAGTTGGTGATTACTTCTCTTTTGGAGGATGAAGTTTGGTTGTGGGTTGGAGGAAGGAGCGGAATACTTTATTTTGAGAGTCTCTCAAGTTTAGACAATGTCGTCGCACATAAATTCGCGTATGAGAAGCTTTTAATAGAATTTAGTTTGACTTGTAATTTTGAGTCACAAATGTAACTTTCTTATGGAATGAATGAAATGATATCTATTGCCTATAAAAAAAAATTACAGTATTCCTTACCATTAACGTAATCTTCAAAATTCAGAAAATCCTTTAAGGGTAGGTTTGGATATACAAAACATGATCTAATCTCATTTCATTTTATTTTATTATTATAATTTTTTTAAATTCTTATATAAAAATATAATAAATAATTCAACTTTTTTAAAAGTTTAAATAAAAATAATATTAATAAATAATATTTAATAATATTTTATTTAATTTTTAACAAAATATCCTGTATCATCTAATGCGAAATCTCTATCAATCACCAGTTATAATACACAAACATTACTAAATCTTTTTCTCGAAAACCGCACAGATTCTTCGTAGCAAAGAGAGAGCAATACGTTTTTTCATGCCAAAGCCGTCTTTGCAGCGTGGGAAAGCAAAGAGGGTTTACAAGCCGCTCTTAGGTCTTGTCTTATTAGAGATAAAATAATAATAAAATATTATATTATTATTATTATTATTAATTTTTTCAAAAATTATTTTTTTTGAATAATGCTAGAAAGAAGTTACTATAGTAGTGTACACTTTACACTCACTATGTGACTTCTTCTCCTCCTCTTATTTTTCCTCTCATAATTTCAACTTTAAGAGATGGATGGTCTGAATGAAACCACATATTGTGTGCAAAAGTGGTTACTGCAAACAGTGGCTTCTCTCAAGAATTTTTTTTTTTATATATATTTTACAATTAGCATTCACTACATATATTGGACATTAATAATACAAATGTAATAATAAAAAATATAATTTTTTTATATATTATATTAAAAATATAATAAAATGAAAAAAAAAAATATTATAATAATAAAATGAATGTGCAAGTAAAGATTTGTTGTATTGTTGAGGGAGGAAAAAAGGGAAAGGATTGTGAGAGAGAGAATAGGGGGAGAGAGAAATAATTAGTAAAATAATATTTGAAGAGTGAATAGTAGTTATCCAAATTTAGATAAGTAATATTCATAACTAGCTAAATATTTAAATATATATAAATCAATATAGAAAATTTTAAGATCATATTACGTAAATATGATTTTATATAGACCAATAAAGATGCTCTTATATCAGCTTTTCTTACAAGTTATAAAAAGCTTTCACCGTCACCTACTCCCTAAGCACTAGCAGAGATGTACGCTTTATAGGGTCGTATATAGGGCTGTAAATGAACCAGTCTACTCGATAGTCCGCTCGATATTCGCTCGGTTAAACTCGAATCGAACTAGGCTCGTAAAAAAAAAAAGCTCGTTCATGAAAGCAGATATCCGCTCGATTAGTAAATGACACATACCCGACAAAACTCGACTCGACTCGGTTAATGCTCGTTAAGACTCGCTCGTTTATGTTCGAATCGACTCGTTAGCTCGACTCGATTAAAATTTATTCATATATTGATAAATATATACATACATCTATGTATATATATATATGTATTAGCTAATAATATAAGCATGCCATTTTTATAATTAAATATATAATATGTAATCTAATTACTTATGTCTATATAGTGAATATACTTTATAGGTATATTTTATAATTTGTATAATAATTAGTTGATAAAATTTTATAATGTTATATACTAGTATGTGAAAACCATATATGAAATATATATATGCTATCATATTAAGTGTACGTATTAATAATATATGTAGGCTAATATATTATTATTTTGGATAAATATCAACTAGTTAGATATTTTAATTATTTATAATTTTTTTAAGATATTATAATTCAATAAAGATATACTTATTAGTTGTATAAATTCAATATTAAGTCTTTTATTTTTTTTATTAATTATTAAATCTTATTAAAAATAAAAATAAAATTCAAGAGCTCGAGCTCGGCTCGACTTGAACTCGTTTGTGGGACGAGGTCGAGCTCGAGCTCGAGTTAAGAATTTATCTTATTGAGTCGAGCTCAAACAGAGAATAAAAAAAAATCTCGAGCTCGAGTATTTTGAATCGAGCCGAGCTCGGCAAGCCAAAGCTCGGCTCGGCTCGGCTCGATTACAGCCCTAGTCGTGTATAGCATACTCACTAGTAATTTGAAAGGAAAATGATAAGGGGCCGTTTTGGTTCCTTTTTTTGTCCTGATGGCTTATTTTATTTTATTTTTAAATTATTTTTGACTAAATAATTAAAAAAATATTATTTAATAATATTATAATTTTTTTTAAAAGTGTTAAAAAAATATATGAAATTTTTTTTTTACAATATTATTAAACAATATTTTCTTAATCACTAAGTCAAAAAATAAAAAAAATAAAAAAAGTTATCTGAAAAAAAAAAGAGAGCCCAAAATGGACTCGCTAGCATTCCCTAATTTGAAAAAGGGAAAAACTTCTTTGCCATTATGTTTGACCATCTTAATTGACCGTTGGTCAAATTTTTTATTTTTATTTAATAATTAAGAAAGTAATTTTTAAATATATTAATATATATTTTTTATTTTTTAAAAATATTAAAAAAATGTGAAAAACAAATCTTGGACAGCACGCCCAACGGTTAACGCTGAACGGCATAGTAACCTTACCCTTTGAAAAAATTACATTCCCAACGGTTCTAACCTCCCATAAATGAAATAAAACTACAACTATAGTTTTTTTTTATTATTTTTTTGTTGAATTCTAATATTTTAAAAAAAGGGGTTGAAGTCGGAACCCAGAATTCGGGTTTTTAAAAACCTAGATACGTCCGGGTTCCGGCCCGGATCTGACCCTGGCGAATCCGGTCCGGGTTCCAACCCAGATTTGAAACCCGAGTTCCCGTCTAGATATACCTGAGTTTTCGGGTCAGAATCCGGATGAATAGTCCTACGAAGCAATACAATGGAAATAATCCCTACTTTAGAGAAGAAATTACCATAATCCTTTTGGTTTCTCTAATTGGCTTTGTAAATTATAAGAAATATATGTTCATTAATCAATGCATTAATGCCTAGTTAAACTTGTCCTAGAATTAAGAATATATTTCATAGCAACAAAAAATCTATTTATAAGTCTTATCTTTTAGATACTCAATACACCGTTGAATATACTAAAAAATTACAAGTGATGTGTTATAGTTTATATATAGCGAAACTCTTTCATCAAAAGTCTTCATTACGTCTTTGACAGTGCAACGGTGAAAGTGAGGTCTCCCATTAATTACAAATTAAGAGAAAAAAAATAATATATGAATTTCAAACAATTTAATTTTATCCTTAAGCTGTATTAACCTTTTTATCAAAGAAAATTTTATTTACTATATCACCCTCCAACTTTTATTTATTATTTATTATGATGACATTAGTAAACATCAACTTTTCACTTTTTTAAAAGAAAATTGAAAAAAATGGAAAGGTATCACGTTTAATTGTAGGGACAAATCCCCTAATTATATGCAATAGAGTGTACTCTTGTGTCTTTTCATCTTAATTATGTGCAATCATCACTTCTTTCAAAATCTTAAACTGGTAAAATTAGGTTGTAAATTTAATTACTTGTACGATATTTTTAATACTCTTTTTCATGTATAGGGGTGATCATATAATATACTCTCACTTATTGAGCGATCTGACACGTAAAATATTTAATTAAATATGTGAAATGTAGAATACTCAGAATTTGAACTCAAGATTTTTACTTTAATATGACGTGAAATCTTCACTTATTCCATGGAAAAGCTGATATAATGTGAAATCACCTAGACAGAAATATTGATAATTTCACGAACTCAAAAGATACAAGGCGAAGACTACGATGATACAATTAAGTGATAGACGTTGATGGGCGAATAAAGCCATGTGCCATAGCAAAGAACGTCAATGGTATACAAATTAAGCCATGGTTAACGATCGATAGCAAAGAACGTCAATATTCAGACAAAAATTAAGACATTAATGATAGCAAGATGTCATGAGACTCTAAAGACTTTTGAAGCTTGAATCACTATTATGGGAAGTAGAAGTGTAAAACGGCCGCATACGGCAAGTAAAGGCCCTTGCTTAAACTACTCCTACGAAAAATAGAACAAGGGAAAGCGACAGGCACATACGGCTTCAGAGTTTTGGGGAGAAAGTGATTCTTTTCTTTGCTTATAGTGTTCTGTTCTTGGGTTTACGTTTTAAAACATTGATCATCATATCAAAATGATGGAGAATCTCACAAGTTATATAATTATATATTTTGAAAAATACAGGATCATACGTACACAAAAGTAATCCCAATATAGCTTGATGTAGTTTTTCAAATTATAATTGTAAAGTTACTTTTATTATAAATTAGATCTAATGAATTACATTAAGTTACGTCAATTTGTAAAATTACTTTTGTGTAATATCTTTGTGGATAATATTCCTCAATTGTAATGATATACTACTTTCCTCAAATAGGATTGCATTCAGTTTTTGGGCGAAATAAATCTTTCTTTCCAGTTGTTTTCATTACCTGTTGGACAGTGCAACGGTGAAATTGAGGTCGCCCATTACTTACGAATCAAGAGAAAAACAAATAATATATAAATTTCATGTAATTTAATTAATTTCCGTAAGCTGAATTTTATATACTATATCATCATGATGCCGCTGATCTTGTCTATAACGATGAGATGACATTAGCAAACATCAACATTTGTTTAAGTGCACGAACACAGCCCCTAATTATACGCAATAGATCAGTACTCTTATGCTTTTAATCACCATAAAATATCTATTCATTTAACCGACCAAAAGAAACTAGCTAGGTGAAGACTTCGATGGCCGAATAACATGATGTGAAGAGAATCCAAAGACTTTTCAAGCTTTGAGACAATGTTATGGAAGTGGAAGTGTAGAACGGGCATATACAGCAGATCGGTGAGTAATACGTACGTAAATAAAGGCCCTTGCTTAGAAAACGAGTGAGATCATCTAGCATGAGAATTCGAAAGACTTTCCTAGCTTGACTGGGCAGGTTTGGAGGTGAGAAATTCTCTAAAAATTTTTCAAAATTCTCATCTCATCTCAACTCACCATTACACCTTTTTTAAATCCTCATACAAACTATAATAAACAATTCAACTTTTTCAAATCTCAATTCAACTTTTTCAAGTCCCAAAACAATAATAATATTAAAACATAATATTTTAAACTTTCAAATAAAACACAAAATTCTCATTTCACCTTTCAAACATACAAACTTGCGTATATAAAGTGACATGGAAAATAGAACAAGGGAAAGCGACGTACAAGTAGGGCGCAGATGGTGGTTATAAATAACGCCATTAATTAACAGACATTACACACGACATAAGAATGGCAGCATCAACCTTCAAGAAAGAATGCACCCTACTCTCATTTTTTTTTTTGTTTGTTCATTATTTGGTTTTATCATCAAATGCTGCTTCTGTTGCAGAAGCCACTGCTCTTTTCAAATGGAAAAATACCCTTTCAAACCAAACCCAATCTCGCCTTCATTCATGGACTTCTCTTCCCAATGCTTCTACATATTCAAACCACAGTACAAATCCTTGCACTTGGTTGGCTATTTCTTACAATCCTGCTGGAAGTGTTGTCAAAATGAACCTTACTAGCTTCGGCTTAAAAGGTACACTTCATGGATTTTCTTTTTTGTCTTTTCCAAATCTTGCATATCTTGATCTCTCTGTGAACGCTTTATTTCGGAACATTCCGCATCAAATTAGCTACCTGTCTAAACTCATCCATCTTGATTTGTCCTTTAACCAATTCTCAGGAAAAATCCCACCGGAAATAAGTTGCCAAAATTCTCTAACCAACCTTTTTCTTTCCCAAAACCATTTAGAAGGTCACATTCCTACTTCTTTAGGAATTTTGAGAATTCTTACCTTTCTGTATCTTTGGGGAAATAAACTTTCTGGCTCCATTCTTGAAGAAATAGGTCGCCTAAATTCTCTAACCAAGCTTTCTCTTTCTCTAAACCGTTTAGAAGGTCCCATCCCTACTTCTTCAGGAAATTTGAGAAATCTTACCCTTATGCATCTTTGGGGAAATAAACTTTCTGGCTCCATTCCTGAAGAAATAGGTCGCCTAAATTCTCTAACCTTGCTTGATCTTTCTCAAAACTATTTAAAAGGTCTCATCCCTACTTCTTCAGGAAATTTGAGAAATCTTACCCGTCTGGACCTCTCTCAAAACCAACTTTCTGGCTTCATTCATGAAGAAATAGGCTGCCTAAATTCTCTAGCTTTATTTGATCTTTTCCAAAACCTTTTAGAAGGTCACATTCCCACTTCTTAAGGAAATTTGGAGAAATAAATTTGGAGAAGGTCACATTCCCATTTCCAAAATCTTATCCTTCTGTATATTTGGAGAAATAAATTTTCTGGCACAATTCTTGAAGAAATAGATCACCTAAATTCTCTAACCAACCTTTCTCTTTGCCAAAACAGTTTAGAAGGTCTCATCCCTACTTCTTTAAGAAATTTGAGAAATCTTATCCTTATGTATCTTTGGGGAAATAAACTTTCTGACTCAATTCTTGAAAAAATAGCTCGCCTAGATTCTCTAATCTTGCTTGATCTTTCCCAAAACCATTTAGAAAGTCACATTCCCACTTCTTTAGGAAATTTGAGAAATCGTACATGTCTGGACCTCTCTCAAAACCAACTTTCTGGCTTCATTTTCCTGAAGAAATAGACCGCCTAAATTCTCTAGCCTTGCTTGATCTTTCCCAAAACCGTTTAGAAGGTCACATTCCCACTTCTTTAGGAAATTTGAGAAATCTTACCTGTTTGGACCTCTCTCAAAACCAACTTTTTGGCTTCATTCCTGAAGAAATAGGCCGCCTAAATTCTCTAGCCTTGCTTGATCTTTCCCAAAACCTTTTAGAAGGTCATATTCTCACTTTTTTAGAAAATTTGAGAAATCTTACCCTTCTGTATTTTTGGAGAAATAAGTTTTCTGGCTCAATTCCTGAAGAAATAGGTCACCTAAATTCTCTAACCAACCTTTTTCTTTGCCAAAACAACTTAGAAAGTCTCATCCCTACTTCTTTAGGAAATTTGAGAAATCTTACTCTTATGTATCTTTGGGGAAATAAACTTTCTGGCTCCATTCCTGAAGAAATAAGTCCTTAGATTCTTTAATCTTGCTTGATCTTTCCCAAAACCATTTAGAAGGTCTCATTCATACTTCTTTAGGAAAATTGAGAAATTTTACCTATTTGGACCTCTCTTAAAACCAACTTTCTGGTTTCATTCTTGAAGAAATAGGCCGCCTAAATTCTCTAGCCTTGCTTGATCTTTCCCAAAACCGTTTAGAAGGTCACATTCCCACTTCTTTAGGAAATTTGAGAAATCTTACCCGTCTGGACCTCTCTGAAAACCAACTTTCTGGCTTCATTCCTAAAGAAATAGGCCGCCTAAATTCTCTAGCCTTGCTTGATCTTTCCCAAAACCGTTTAGAAGGTCACATTCTCACTTCTTTAGGAAATTTGAGAAATCTTACCCTTCGGTATATTTGGAGAAATAAAATTTCTAGCTCAATTCCTGAAGAAATAGGTCGCCTAAATTCTCTAACCAACCTTTCTCTTTGCAAAAACAGTTTAGAATGTCTCATCCTTACTTCTTTAGAAAATCTGAGAAATCTTACCCTTATGTATCTTTGGAGAAATAAACTTTCTAGCTCCTTTCCTAAAGAAATAGGTCGCCTAGATTCTCTAATCTTGCTTGATCTTTCCCAAAACCATTTAGAAGGTCACATTCCCACTTCTTTAGGAAATTTGAGAAATCTTACCTCTCTGGACCTCTCTCAAAATCAACTATTTGGCTCCATTCTTGAAGAAATAGGTCACCTAAATTCTCTAGCCTCGCTTGATCTTTCCGAAAATCGTTTAGAAGGTCTGATTCCCCGTTCGTTTGCTAATTTGAGCAATTTACAAGTATTGGATCTTCGTAATAACCGACTTTCCGGTCCCATCCCACAAGGAATTAGAGGTTCCATGAACATGGCAAGTTTCCAACTTAATGGAAACCAATTTACCGGCTCCTTGCCCGAAAGTATTTGTCATGGTGGTTCACTTCAGAATTTTTCAATATTCAACAATGATTTCAGTGGTCGAGTTCTGCAAAGCTTGAAAAATTGCACGAGCTTAGTGAGAGTCATCTTGAATGGAAACCAACTCACTGGAGATATATCTCAAGTCTTTGGTGCCTATCCAAACTTGATCATCATAGATCTAAGCTGCAATGACTTTTATGGCAAGATCTCAAGTAATTGGGGACAATGTCCAAAATTAGGGACTCTAAAAATGAGTGGGAACAACATTAGCGGTAGCATACCACCCGAGATTGGAAATTGGATTCAACTACATGTGCTTGATTTTTCTTTAAATCATATAGTTGGATTCAACTACATGTTGACTTCTCTGGAGAAGTTGTGGTTGAATGAAAATCAGTTGTGGTTGAATGAAAATCATCTCTCTGGTGCTTTAACTGTAGAATTTGAGTCATTGACCAATCTCGAATTTCTAGATATGTCCTCAAACAAATTGTGCAAGTCACTTCCAAGTAATCTCGGGTACGGCTTCTCAAAACTGAACCACTTGAATTTAAGCCATAACAATTTCAGTGAAGAACTTCCTATCTTGCTTATGAGCTTATTTCACCTCTCCATACTAGATTTAAGCTATAACTCTTTAACTGGAGAGATACCGTCAGAAAGCAGCAAAATGCAAAGCTTGGAGGTGTTCAATCTCTCTCACAATCATCTTTTCGGCATTATTCCGACTACCTTTGAAGAAATGCATGGCTTGTTGCATGTTGACGTATCCTACAATGAGTTACACGGCCTCATTCCCAACACCAAAGCATTTTTATATGCTCCCTTGGAAGCCTTGCAAGATAACAAGGGATTATGCGGTAGCGTTAAAGGTTTGCCCCCATGCAAACATTTATCAAAAAAGGGCCACATGAAAGCCATGTTCGTAATCATTTTCCTTGTTTTGGGATCACTTTTTGTTTTGTTTGTTTTCTTCCTAGTTCTTCTAATTTTGTAAAGAAGAAAGAAATATCGATATCCCCAATTAGAACAAAGCGACAAGCATGAAGGAGGATCTATTTTTGTGTCAAGCACTTTCGATGGAAGAAAAATGTATGAAGAGATCATAAGAGCAACCGAAGTGTTCAATGACATATATTGCATTGGGAAGGGAGGATATGGAACAACATATCATGCAAAATTGTCATCAGGTGAAATGGTAGCTGTGAAGAAACTCCACCAACCAGTTGACAATGAGAAAAGATCCCAAAATGCATTCTTAAATGAGATAAATGCATTAACAGAAGTACGACATCGAAATATCGTCAAAATTCATGGCTTTTGTTCGCATGCTCGACATTCATTTTTGGTTTACGAATATCTTGAAATGGGTAGTTTGGCAAGAATGTTGGAGATTGAAGAATATGCTAAAGAATTTGACTAGAGTAAAAGATTGAATATTGTCAAAGGTGTGGCTTATGCCTTGTCGTACATGCACCATGATTGCTCACCACCAATAATTCATCGGGATATCAAAAGTAACAACATCTTGTTGGATTCTGAATACGAGGCCCATGTCTCAGATTTTGGTACTGCAAAGATTTTGGAGCTAGATTCATCCAATTGGACTTCCCTTGCAGGCACATACGGATATATAGCACCAGGTATTTCATTGTCATTTTGTTCTGAGATAATATTAAAGGCGTGCGTAAGTATTGAATTTTGTTCTTTTGTTTTTCTTGGCAGAACTTGCTTATACAATGAAGATAACTGAGAAATGTGATGTATATAGCTTTGGTGTGTTGTCATTAGAAGTGATAATGGGAAAGTATCCGGGTGATTTCATCTCCTCAGTTAAGTCATCTGATCCATCAGTTGAGATGGACATTCAACTGAAAGATGTGTTGGACCAACGCCTACCATTTCGAACGCCCCAAGTTGAGGCCGAGCTTATAAGGGTTGCAAAGATTGCTACTGAATGCTTAAATGACCTTCCAAAATCCAGGCCGACTATGCAGATGATTTCAAAAGTATTAGCAGCGGCCCAAGCCCTAAACTACAGTCTCCAGCTAGAGCCATCTTTCAAATGAAGTTGAACCAAGAAAGTCGTGTTCAAGAAGACTTGCTAATTATATTTTGTGTGTTGGTTCAATATTTTCTTTTTTCCTAGCATCATTTTTTTGGAGTATCGATTTTAATATCTTAGCCCAATCTTTTTGGAATGTTGTTTTTAAATGAAATGTTGTGCACTTCTCAACTTAAGTGTTCCATCCAAACGATAAAAGAAAATTTGAAAACAAAAAAAGTAAAAAGGAATTGATCCGCCCAACAACTTGTACTTGCTGCCAAAGCTAAAATGGCGAGTTTTAGGTCACATAAGACTTTTTCTATGTGTCGGGCTATAACCTTGTAGCCGAATTGGACGGTGCTTGTGTTGTTCTCGTAAAAACTTGCAATTAACTACAACAAATATGCCCATTTGCCACCTGCTTTATTTCTTAAGCTTCTCGAAATTACTCACTTAATGCCACAACCTAACAAGTCGAAAATAACATTAGCAAAAGGTAAGTCGAATCTATTGCTACAAGCTAAAACTGGTGGGCAAAACTATCAAATGCGACAAGATAAGATGTGTGGCAAAATATGATGTTAATTTCATCCGGTTAGCAGGCAAAACACCTTATTATGGATGAAAGTGGTCGGTGGCATCCTGATGGAGATGCAAGACAAGCCAGCCGCAATGCCTCTAGGCGGGCTAGGCTCGTCGAGGCTAGGAGGGTTGCATGCATGGCTCGGGTGGTGAGGTGATGGGCATCCAAGACAAGTGCAACTAGAGGAGTCTCAAGTGTTGGCCAATTCCTTGATTTTAGGGATTGGATGGCAAGATGACGAATCCCTTAATTTTAGGCCATATGTCCTTTAATTGAAGGATTTATTTATTATCATTTGTTTAAGTTATCTCCTAATTTATTTCCTTTATTTTAGGCATTTGATAAGATTGTTTCCTTAAACTTAGGAGTTTGATTTTTTTTGGATTAAAAATTTAAAGAGTTTGATTTATTTTGGGATTAGGAATTCAAAAGAGGTTGGGGGAGGGTTAGCCAAACCCTACTACTATTTATTTGGATTTTTGGCTGGTAATTCGGCATTATACTATTTTGAATGAATAAGAATTTTCTTTTCCAACTTTCAGAAATTGAGTACTAGTTTGAGTTAGTCTTAATTTTCACCAACCAACCCATTGGGATCTTTGTGTTGCCTTGAGGTAACCCTAAATTCAATTACCCAACACACCACAAACACGTAGTGAGAGTGAGGCTTCCATGATTGATGCTTTCATTGAGAGTGTCCAACCCAAGGAGAGGAAGCCATGGCTGATCGACAACCAACTCATAAGGAGAAGATTGAGAACCTTGAAGCCATTTTGGAGGCACAGCACATCGCCACCAATGAACGGCTTGGAAGGTTACAAAGGGTGCTTCACCAATTGGTGGATCAAAGGAGGAATGGAGAGAGGAGGCGCCATAGGAGGAGAGCCCATAGTCCGGAGGGTTCCGTTAAATCTAGAAGAAGCCAACGCCGAGAAAGGGTGGATGACTTGGATTCATCTTCTCAAGATTCCTCAAACACTCATGAGGAATCAACCTGGAAAAGTGAAGAAGAATGGGGGAACCGAGGTGAGAGGAAAGGTGCACATAGGGGTGAAGTTCTCAAACAAAAATGGACTTTCCCAAATTCAATGGTAATGACCCGAGCACTTGGGTTAGTAGAGCCGAGCAATAATTTGAGCACAATCACATGGAGGGCCATGCAAAAGTGTCATATGCCACCTACTTCCTTGAGGGGGAGGCCAACCAATGGTAACAATGGATGAGGAAGATGTATGTGGCTCAAAGGAGAGAGTTGAAATTGAGGAAGTTTGTCAAGGAGCTTTTGAGGAGGTTCGGGCTAACCGAGTATATGGACTACCATGAGATTTTCTCAAAGATCAAACAAACCAGATCTTTAAGGGATTATCAAAAGGAGTTCGAATACTTGTCCATTAGAGGACATGGGTGGTCGGAGAAGGCCCTCATTGGGACCTTTGTGGACGGCTTGAAGAGTGAGTTGGTGGCGAGGTGAAGCTTAGGAAATCGAAGACTTTGATGCAAGCTTTGGAGGTTGCACGGATCAAGGAAGATCAATTTCAAGATTTAAAGAAGAGTAGTTGGTTTGAGGTGAGGAAACCACTTCCAATGGTTTCCAAGTTCGATGCAAACAAGACCTTTGGCAAGGACTTCTCGCTAGGAGAATCAAAATCTTGTCCGCGGGTGTGAAGAGGCTATTTTGGGAAGAGATGCAACAAAGAAGAGAGAAGGGGATTTGTTTCAATTGCAATTAGAGGTTCACTATGGGCCACAAATGCAAAGCCAAGCAAATCTTTCTCATAGAGGTGGTGTCGGAAGAAGAGGAAGGACAAAGGGTGGAAGAGCAAGGAGAGGCCGAGGGGGAAGACCCTCATATTTCTATTCATGCTTTGGCAGGTGTTGCCGGGCCTAGAACAATGAGAACATAAGCATACATTGGCAAGATGGAGGTAACGGTTTTTGTGGATAATGGTTCGTCTATAAACTTCATCAATTCTAAAGTGACCTAGAGCTTGGGGTTACCTATGACTTCTATCACTCCATTCGAGGTCAAGGTAGCTAGTGGGAAGAAATTGATGTGTAGAGAATTATATAAAAAGGTATGTTTGAAAACACAAGATCTTTGAGATTGTGGTAGACTTGTATTCTTTACCTATTGTTGGGTTGGATGTTGTGTTGGGTGTGTAATGGTTAGAGGAGCTAGGGAAGATAGTGTCGGATTACAAAAAAATGAGTATGGAGTTTATGATGGGGGGTAAATGGGTGACCATGAGGAATGGAAGATGAGGGTGTAAGGCCGTGGGGCCTAATGAGATGGAAAAAATCTTGAGGCGTAGGGGGTAATGTTTCGCTATCATATTGGCCTCCCAATCGAGGGGCTTGAGTGAGGGGTGTGAAATGGAAGATGGGGGCTTGGAGAGGGAGTTGGTGCCGAGGTGCCTAGTGATTTGAGGGAATTGTTGGGGTAGTTTTCTAGAGTGGAGGACCCAAAGACACTTCCACCCTCAAGGGCATTTGATCATCGCATTCCCTTGAAAGAGGAAGCCAAACCAATTAATGTTGCTCCCTACCGGTATGCTTACTACCAAAAAATTGAGATGGTGGAGCAAGTCAATGAGATGTTGGCTAATGGGCTCATCTGGCCAAGCACTAGCTCATTCTCAAGTCCGGTTCTTTGGTGAAGAAGAATGATGGCACATGGAGGTTTTGCACCGATTATCGAGCCTTGAATGAGGCAAGGTCGAAATTGGAAAGCACTAGCTCATTCTCAAGTCTGGTTTTCTTGGTGAAGAAGAAGGATGGCACATGGAGGTTTTGCACCGACTTTCGAGCCTAGAATGAGGCAAGGATCGATTTCCAATTCTGACTATTGATGACATGTTAGATGAGCTTAGAGGTTCTATGTTATTTTCCAAACTAGATCTAAGGGCTGAATACCATCAAATAAGGGTGCATGAAGGGGACATTCACAAGACATATTTCCCAACTCACAATGGCCACTTTGAGTACTTGGTGATGCCGTTTGATTTATACAATGCTCCTTCAACTTTTCAAGCATGCATGAACCAAATCTTTAAGCCGTATTTAAAGAGGTATGTGTTGGTGTTTTTTGATGACATTCTTGTTTATTCCAAGACATGGGAGGATCACTTGAGGCACTTGGAGGTTGTTTTGAGGGTGCTACTTGACAACTCTTTCTATATTAAGTTGTCCAAGTGTGCATTCGGCCAAATGGAGATTGAGTACTTGAGGCATATGATCTCACATTATGGGGTCAAGGTGGATGCAAGGAAGGTGGAAGTTACGGTGGCTTGGCCTAAACCGAAGACTATCACCGAGTTGAGGGGCTTTCTTGGGCTCACAGGTTACTATAGGAAACTTGTAAAAAACTATGCTTCCATTGCAAGACCACTCACCAACATGCTCAAGAAGTATAATTTTAAATGGAGTGAAGAGGAGGAGAAGGAATTTGAAGCTTTGGAGAAATCCATGACGAATACTCCCATCCTTGCTATGCCTAATTTTGAGAAGGCATTTGAGCTACACAAGGATGCAACTATTGTGGGAGTAGGGGCTGTTTGACACAAGAAGGGAGGCCACTAGCCTTCATTAGCAAGACCCTTGGTGTTCAAAAGAAAGGGTGGAGTGTGTATGCACGGGAGATGCTTGCCATCATGGAGGCTGTGAGGGTGTGGATGCCTTATTTGTTGGGAAGAAAGTTCTTGATAGTCACGGATCAACAACCTTTGAAACATCTTTTGGAGCAAAGGATCACTATTTCAGATCAACAAAGGTTGGTATCCAAACTCCTTGGTTTTGAATTTGAATTGGTGTATAGGCCGGGTAGGGAGAATCGGGTGGCCGATGCCCTATCAAGGAGGGAGGATGGTGAGGTATTGGAGGCCTTCTTGGATCCTTCATGGGGGGTTTGGGATGAGATTAGAGAGAGTAAAAAATGATCTAAGGTGTAAGGAGGTGATGGAAAAGCTAGATGTGGATGCTAAGGGAGTAGAAAATTATGAGATAAGTGATGGGCTTTTAAAATACAAGGGGAGAGTGGTGGTGCCGAGTGTGAGTGAGCTTAGAAGGAAGATCTTGAGCCACTTTCATGATTCCAAAGAAGGGGGGCATTCGGGGGTGTACCGTACTTAGGTAAGGGTGACTAATGTTTTTTATTGGGATGGTATGAAAGGAGAGGTGAGGGAGTATGTGAGGAGGTGTGACACTTGCCAAAGAGTGAAGAGTGAGAGTAGCAAGTCCAAGGGGGTTGATGCAACCCTTACCAATCCCTACTCACAATTGGGAGGATGTTACTATGGATTTTAGGGAGAGGTTACCACTCTCAAATGGTTGTGATAGGGTGCTAGTGGTGGTGGACCTCTTGACCAAGTATGCACACTTCATTGCAATGGTGCATCCATACACTGTCAAGACTATTGCTAAACTTTATGTGGATCAAGTGATGAAGTTTCATGGGATGCCGAGAAGCATAGTGACCAATAAAGATTGTGTCTTCAAGATGCATGGGATGGAGTTGGCCCGAAGTTCAACCTATCACCCCCAAACCGATGGCCAAACGAAGGTTATCAATCGGACTCTTGAGCAATATCTTAGGTGCTTTGTGCACCAATACCCGAAGAAGTGGGAAGAGCATTTGGCATGGGCTGAATTTTGGTACAACACATCATACCACTGGTCTATCAAGATGACACCATTTGAGGCACTTTATGGGAGACCACCACCGGTGCTTGTAGCCTATGAAGCGGGGAGTTCACCAAGTGATTTGGTGGATATGGAGCTTAGAGAAAGGGATGAAATCTTAAAAGAACTCAAGAAGAATTTAGCACACGCTCAAGACCAAATGAAGAAGCACTTTGACAAATGGAGGAGGAGTCTTTTGAACCGGGTAAGTGGGTATTTCTCAAGTACCTACCAAGAGAGCACAAGGCACTATCCAAAGCAACATTGAGCAAGTTGAGGGCTAAGTATTTTAGCTCATATGAAGTATTGGAAAAGTGCGGACAGCTTGCAGATAAGCTAGACCTATCGGTCGGGGTTCGCATTCATCCTATTTTTCATGTCTCATGGCTAAGGAGGAAGGTGGAGATCCAACTAAAGTGGTGAGTGAGATGCCCGTGGTGGATGAAAAGGGAAGAATGGCAATCCAACTTGAGAAGATCATGGAGTATAGGCTTGTAAGGAAGGGTGGCCAAGTAAAAACCGAAGCCTTGGTTCAATGGAAGGGGTTTGCAACCGAGGATGCTACATGGGAGAGTGTTCGGGTTCTCAAGGAACAATTTCTAGATTTGGACCAAGGTTGGACTAGGAGGGCTGGGCGCGCCGAGGCTAGGAAGGTTGTATTAGGTTGCATGCAAGGCTCGGGTGGTGAGGTTATGGGCGTCCAAGACAAGTGCAACTAGAGAAATCTTAAGTGTTGGCCAATTCCTTGATTTTAGGGATTGGACAACAGGATAACAAATCCCTTAATTTTAGGTCATATGTCCTTTAATTTAGGGATTTATCTATTATCATTTGTTTAAGTTATCTCCTAGTTATTTCCTTTATTTTAGGCATTTGATAAGATTGTTTCCTTAAATTTAGGAGTTTGATTTGTTTGGAATTAGGAATTCAAAGAGTTCGATTTGTTTTGGGATTAGGAATTCAAAGGAGGTTGGGGGAGGGCTAGACAAACCCTACTACTATTTATTAGGAATTTTGGCTTGTAATTTAGCATTATACTATTTTGAATGAATGAGAATTTTCTCTTCCAACTTTCAGAAATGGAGTGCTAGTTTTAGTTAGTCTTAATTTTCAACAACCAACCCATTAGGATCTTTATGTTGTCTTGAGGTAACCCTAGATTCAATCACCCAACACACCACTTACACGTGAGTGAGAGTGAGATTTTCATCACATTCTCAAAATCCCACTTTTCAGCAGACGAGAACTGTTAGCCAGAAAAGTTTTGCCATCGACGTTACCAAATGGTGTTTTAGACTAGCTCCTTACTTGATCATTGTTATGAATCCCATTAAAGTGGGCTAGGCTTGATGTCCAACTTAGTTGCTACATTTTACTTTAATTGGGTTGTTTAAGTTGTTTAGTGGCTCATGGGCCCAATTAATGTTACTTAGAATTGGCCCATGGCCTTAACTAGCTGTTGATGAATTTCCAGTATATGTAGAGGAAAGGGGATCCTTGTTTGGGGATCTGGAAGATTGTAGAACGAATTCCGTAAGGAGGTTTGGAAGCCCTCGAAGTACTCTCATAGCAATACATTGTGATTTCCCTTTCTAGCAAATTATCAAACACTTGGCGTGCACTATGTTCTTCCCTTACAACATCCATCTCCCATCATTTCCATCACTTTCCCTGGATACAAACAACAACCAACAAGAGTCATAACAATTTCATCTTTTTCATTGTTCATCTCTTGCAGTATTATTACATTCTTCTATTATTATCTTTCCTTGTTCTTTATCTCCTTATTTTCTGCATTAATGTTTTCTTCACTAGAGGGTTCCTAACAAGTGGTGTCTAGAGCCGACGATTCATGGAGGAAGAACTATTTTTCGAGCAGCAACAAGAGGCCTTACAGCGGCGGGTAGACACTAATGAAAAGAGTCTTCAGGGGTTTAATAACAGCTTTAATAACTTGATAGATATGATGCTTCATTGGGTGGTAAGGCAGGACAATATTATTAATCGGTAAGATGTTATGGAAAAATTAGTGAGATTAAAGGTTAGGAAATGGAGGTCAGCAGTTGTTGAATATCAGGTGGACGAAGAAGAATCTAAGTCTGTTGTTGAGTGTCCTAGAGGAAATGTCGCAGTTAGTGAAGAATTCGGCTAAAAAAAATTAGTGGAAGAGAAGGAAGCAGCTATGGCTTTAATCGACGATTCACAACCATTGATAGTACAGGAAGAAAATGGAATCGTAAAAAAAAAAATGGTGTAGATATGGCCGTAACTCCTGATGGTGCCAAAAAGGGAGTGAAGGATGAAGAGAAGATTCATCTGCAGGACTAGATGGCAAATGAGTCAACAGATGAAGATGAACTTGTAAAGGGAGGAAAAGAGACGGTAGACGAAGTGGAGAAACTAATAGAGTCAATTGATCAAGAAAATTTCGGGCACAATCAGCCACTGATACATTCCCATACGTCAAAGGCGCCACCGCCACATCACCACCACCTATCTCAGCCATTCACTTTCGTATTTTTCTCAAATCGGCATTTTGTAAGTGTGGCTATGCATGCACTGAATGGAATGGTGTTCGATTTTGAGAAGAAGACAAACTTGAGAGGTAAGAATTTTTTGGCTCACTATCTGTTTGATGTTTGCCCCTTAAAATTTTCAAAAGAGGTTATTGATGATGCAGTTACAGAAATTTTCAAAGAGGTTTTAGGGCATAGATCATCTGGCTATGCATAAGGGTTGGGGCACTCAGTCATTCGTGAATCGTCTCCTTCAATTATAAAGCTGAACCGTCTCCTTCAATTATAAAGAACAAGGATTTTGTACGTCTTGCTAAGGAGGATGAAATGAACAAAACAAATGCTGAAATTTACAAGACTAAGTTAGATGCACTAATGTCTGATATGGTAGCTATTAGGAAAGATTTTTCAGATTACGAGAAACAACTGAACATGCAAATGCCAGAGTTGGAGTCTCAAAGAGAGTCTCAAAGAGAGACTCAAGGAGATGCTCAAGCATCATTGTTGAAAACATATTTTGGGGAATTTGGGGTAGTGTTTTGGTGTATGTGGGAAGTGTAGAGGGGGCTAAGCAGTGGATTTTGGTTAGTATTTTGGTTAATATTTTGATGGTTGTTAGGATCGAGGTTCCATGGAAGTGGGAGGTGAAGTTCATATATCTCGGTGGTGTATATTTTGATGGTTGTGAAATGTCTTCACTCCACTTGCTTAGAAGAAGTGGTCTCTGATATTTGCATTCTTTTAACATCCAACGTATGATTTAATGCAGAATTCTGAAAATGAAGATGTAGTACTACCGGAGAAGTTTAACAATAGGGGCTGATATTGTGATAGAGCAAATGTCATGCATATTCATGGTCAGGCTGATATTTGTGGTTAAGGAAAATCTCTCCATTTTAGTAAAAAGTAGACCAACTGATGTTAAACATACTTTTGCTTAGTTGAGGCAAAAAATGAGTAGCTGATTATTTTATTATCAGGCTGAAGTGTTTGGTGGTGAAGTTGGATTTCGAATTAGGTAAGATTAAAGTAGTTGGATTGCTTAAAGAATTAGAGTGTTGTATATATGGCACTAGAAGTCTTCAGATTGTATGCTTGTCCTTAATTTTCTATTGAACTGTGTTTGTTACGGTAGAGTTTTAAAGCTTAAACTGTTTGTTGTAAACCAACATAACGATGCATAGGGACTATAATTAACACGGGTGTTTTATGATAATGTCTCGAGGGATGGTGTAAAGAGAGGGACAAGTATTAATTTTTAAGCCCCATTATTTAGATCAATATGGTATGGGAACTATAGTTTGTTAGAGTCATTATTTGTAGCCTTATAAGGTTTTTTTTTTGTGCAGATGAATATCAGCCTGTAAATGGTTCAAAGCTATGATCATGGAATGCTTCAAACAAGATACCTGTGTCTAACTAAAAATATATGTAGGATTTTAGTTAGGGGCATATGCCGTCGAGAAGACAATGGATAATGTATTTGACCCTGCCGTAGTTCATGTATGTCACTAACTTTGTAAGTGAGTTTAAGCACTGCCCTCTTGGTCTGGAATGGCATCTCGATGGTTATATTTTCATGTTTATCTCAGTTCGATAATCATGGTAAGCTAATCTTTAGCATGGGAATTACTATCAAGGGGCCGAATTGATGTTCATAGTAATTTTGGACATGATCCTAGCTTGCTATCATTTGGACATCGCTCCAGAATTGCCACCAGATTAAATTCTTATTTTCTTATGTGAATTTCCAATTGTGTAAAAAAAAAGAAAAAAAAAAAAGAACACCATTGGTTTTCAAGCCCTTTTCCCCTAGGAATTGCAATAAAATAGATTATTGTCTATGGTAGCAATTACTAATGGTTGTAAGCAGTGAGAAAAGGCATAAAAGTATTATAATTTGACAATTAGAAGCACCTAAAAAATTATAGCATTGCTGAGTAGAAAAAAATTATATATTTTAGGACAAAAAATAGGAAACTCGACCATCACAAGCCGTCGACGTTTCCAAATTGTTATTTCTTGCGCCTTCAATCCATAGAAAATGCCACTACTCAGATGACACATTTTGGCATTACCAGGAACTACGATTCGTGGGAAAAAAGTCGGTACATCCACCATTGTGGCCACGATAACTCGCAGCAAAAATATATTTCCCACGAACAAATTGTATCGGAAATAATAAGCGACGATTACATGCTCGTCGAAATTAATTATTATTACCCACGAATTCCGACTAATTGAAACTACAATTTTCCACGAATCTATATACTCTTTTCCAAGAACATAACCCCAGTAATAGAAATCTTTGCCGACAAGAAGTCCAATTTGTGGAAAAGATTACTTTTTACGGAGAGTTATTTTGGTAGCCTAGCACGAGTGGATTTGGTCGGAAATAGGTTACTTCCACCGAATAAGAGATTTTTCCGCGAGGACCGTCCGTGGCAAAAAACAGTTTTTGTTGTGTAGTGATTGATGGGCATTCTCAATGCATGGCACGGAGATGTCTTTTCTAAATTAAAAAGAAAAGAAATTAAAGCATTAATTTTAAAATAAAAATATAAGGATGCTTAAAGATACCTTTTTAAACTTTTCAAAATTACTGCTACATCAACATTTGAATGTAGAACAAGGAGCCAACACAGAATTCCATTTCTTTTTGTTCTTTTTTTTTTTCCTCAAAACTTTAGAATCAAGTAAAAACAAAACAGGAGCCAACACAGAAACGTGATGCTTTCTGAAATGAATAGGACTACTCTTGGAAGAGTAGTACAAGCATGGAAAAAATGTGCATAATTATAGTTTAAGAGTTTCGATTACAATAATTACTAGGATTAGGAGGAGTAGAGACACAAATATATATTTAGAGAAATGTTTAATGTACAAATAGATTTTATAATTGATATGACTTAATATGATATTTCGTGATATTTTCTTATATGAAATTATAATATTCAAATCAAGAAAACTTTAATATTTTCTTACAAGGTGATATACCGTCACATTGGTTGGCTA
The DNA here is from genome assembly GCA_003123785.1 of Pterocarya stenoptera. Taxonomy (NCBI): domain Eukaryota; kingdom Viridiplantae; phylum Streptophyta; class Magnoliopsida; order Fagales; family Juglandaceae; genus Pterocarya; species Pterocarya stenoptera. Next base: position 40,624 of record QEOT01004810.1, on the reverse strand, counting down.
TAAAATAATTGTAAAATAGTTGTAACTGTATTTTACAAAAAAGTAATTAAATAAGTAAAGCATGAATAATTCCATGTCAGTCTTTCCTTGCTGCTAAAGCAAAAGTGGCGAAGTTTTTGGACAGAGAAGACCTTTTCTATGTGTCCGGCTGTAACCTTGTAACCAGATTGGACGGTGCTTGTGCTCTTCCCTTGAAAAGTTAGTAAGTTACAGCAGCATGTAATGCTAAATATTTTACAAATTGCAATCGTATCAAAATATATGTTTTTACTAAATTAAAAAAAAATCAGGAATTAATTCTAAATATAAAATATAAGGAATCGGATGCTTAAAGGATATATACGGGATGATCAAGCAACACATGAATGGAAATAAATCCCTTTATGGCTCTTTAGGAAATTTGAGACATCTTACATTTTTTGGGAAAATCAACTTTATGGCTTCATTCTTAAAGAACTAGGTTGCCTAAATTCTCTAACCAACATTTATCATTGAGTAAAGCTAGCGTGCCGCTTGCAGCTTACCGCTGCAAGTGACCGCTAGTTTAAAATCAGTGTTTTATTTTTATCTAATTTTTTTATTCACATTTTTTTATCATTTTTAAATAATTTTAAAAAATATAAAAAATACATCAATATATTAAAAATTATTTTCTTAATTATTAAATAAAAAAAATTATTATTATAATTTTTTTTTTCACAGAGCGGTCAAATTGGGCGGTAAAGTTTGTGCGGCAAACTAGCTTTTTCCTTTATCATTTACAAACAGTTTAGAAGGTCTCCTCCCTACTTTTTTAGAAAATTTGACAAATCTTACACTTCTATACCTCTCTCAAAATCAACTTTCTGGCTTCATTCCTAAAGAAGGTAATTAAATGAAGAATACTAACTCCTGTAGTTTTTACCTTACAAGATCATTACAACATCAACAAATCAATTCTAGCCACCAATATTTATTTTCAAAATGTAACGTTGCTAGAGATATTATAATTTCAAGACATTATACCATATGACATTGTTAATAATGTAATATAAATAACTAAATTTATATATTTTCATTAACTTAAACTTTTAAGATAAATGATAATTTCATACTGCATCAAAGCAGATATTTTGAATTCAAATTCTGATCAAGCCACTAACATTTCAATTAAAACATTACCAAATTCACCTTTTTAAGGATTATCAGGTGAAAAATTGATAGGTTATATATGCTTATAAATAGGAATTAAGCTGCTAGCTTAATTACACATGATGAGTATATGGAATGAAGAATAAAAGAAGGAAATTTTGATAAGGATGACGACAGCAACGATCTTGAAAGACGATGGAGAGGAAATAATTATGGCTCAAAATGGATAAATCTACTCAATAACGACGGATCAAATTAAAGTTCCAAGTCAAATTTTGGCTCCCTGTTGGAAGGGTAATCTAAGATCAAAACAGAGCCTTAAGTTACGTACAGTCATGATGCAGGCCCTCCGAAAGCAAACAAATTCCATGGCTTGCATAGCATTGAACTAGTTGATTAGGAGGCCGAACATCAACCACGCAAAGAACTGAATATTGTTAAAGATAATTAATTTCAAAAGCTCACTGAGATTACGACTCTTTTTAATTTCCTCCCAAATTTCGAACCCTAGCAGCTCTGCCCAAAGGTATCTCAGGAAATCTGGGACAGGCAGCAGCAAAGGTATTCTTTTATTACTTCTGTTGTCATTCATTTGTTCATATTTATTAGCTATAAACTATGTAGTTTTCCTACTAACTGCGTTGATGATGAGGCTTTTCTTATCTTATTCAACGGATAAGATTTCCTGTGTTGCTGCCGATTTATGTATTGAGGCAATATAAGTAATATTCCTTCCTGTGGTACCTGATTCCTGTTAGTTGACATATGTCGGCACGCTATGGAGCATCAATATTTAGAATGAGGCCTGCAATGCAGAACTGTAAGCTTGACTCGGTTGCATAAAGTCCGACGAAAAATAAAAATAGAACAATGGAAAGCGATTGACAGGGTGCAGGTGGTTGTTATAAATAACGCCATTAACTAATAGACTCTACGTACACACGAGATGAAAAGAATGGCAGCATCAACCTTCAAGAAAGTATGCACCCTACTCTCTTTTTTCTTGTTCGTTCATCATGTGGTTTTATCATCAAATGCTGCTTCTGTTGCAGAAGCTACTGCTCTTCTCAAATGGAAAAATACCCTTTCAAACCAAACCCAATCTCGCCTTCATTCATGGACTGCTCTTCCCAATTAATACTTCTCCAAATTCAAACTACAGTACAATCCCTGCACTTGGTTGGCTATTTCTTGCAACCCTATTGGAAGTGTTGTCAAAATGAACCTTACAAGCTCCGGCTTACAAGGTACATTTCATGGATTTTTTTTTTTTTTTTTGTCTTTTTTGAATCTTGCATATCTTGATCTCTCTGTGAACGCTTTATTTCGGAACATTCCGCATCAAAGATGCATATCTTCATCTTTCTGGCGTTATTCCGACTACTTTTGAAGAAATGCATGGCTTGTTGCTTGTTGAGGTATCCTACAATGAGTTACACGGCCTCATTCAAAAGCAAAGCATTTTTAGATGCTCCCTTGGAAGCCTTGCAAGCTAACAAGGGATTGTGCGGTAATGTTGAAGGGCTGACCCCATGCAAACATATATCAAAATATATATATATTTATATATAACACTAACTTTTCCATTTTCAATCTTTTTTCGAAATAGACGGATGGTAAGAGAGGAAAAATGAAATTAGAAAAATAAAAAGGTGTCAGTCCCTCAACCATTAGCAGCTTCCCATTGTCAATTCGGACCTCTTCATTGTACACTGTATTTGCAAACTGATCAATGTGATCATAGACAGGCTGGTGGATGAGTACTTTCTGTACAAGGACAGGCCAGGTAGGAAGCCCCCAAAATTTAGATAAATAATTAAATATTATTCTTTATAATGTACATTTGATTAAAAATAATTAATCCAGTCCCCAAAAGGAAATTTTCTATTTATTATGATGACATTAGTAAACATCAACCTTTGAATTTTTTTTTAAAGAAAATTGATAAAAAAAAAAATGGAACTGTATCAAGTTTAATTGCAAGGACAGATCCTCTAATTATATGCCGTAAAATGTACTCTTGTGCCTTTTCCTCCTCATAAAATATTTATTTAATCATGAAAAATCATTAATTATCTCAAAATCTTAAATTTAAGAGAAGAGATAAATTTAATTATTTATGTTATATTTTTAACACTCATTTTCATGTATGAGTCATATTCGATTCTCTTAAGGGAGTGATCCAACATATGAAATAGTTAATTAAATTGGTAAAATGTAGAATCAGATTCAAACTCAAGATCATTTCTACTCTAATATCATGTAAATTAATCACTACTTATTTTAAAAACTTAAATTTTTAGAAGAAGCGGTGTTTCACAAACTCAAAAGATTAAAAAAAGAAGACTTCGATGATGACAATTAGTGATAGACGTCGATGGTCGACAAATAAAGCCATAAACGGTTGCAAAGAACGTCGGCAGAGTGAGTAATTATATACGCTAATAAAGACCATTGCTTAATTATAACGATTAACGAGTGAGATTTAAAATACTTTAATTTCAAGCTTGACTCTGTTGCCTAAAATCCTATAAAATATAGAAAAAGGGAAAGCGATTGGTTTCTGGACAGAGAAGACCTTTTCTATGTGTCCAGCTGTAACCTTTGATTATCAGTTTCACAAGTCATATAATATATTTTAGTTTTTGGGCGAAAGAAATCTATCTTCCCAATTGACGTTGATGACTTGATTCATCGAACGCCTTCGATCGTTACCTCTTTGACAGTCCAACGGTGAAACTAAGGTCTCCCCTTAATTACGAATTTAGAGAAAAAGAAATAATATATGAATTTCATATAACTTAATGATGTATTAACCTTACTATGTATCCCTCATTCCTTTTCACTAAACATAGAATAAGTAATCCTTCCTGTTAGTATACATATGTCGGCACGCTATGGAGCATCAATATTTATAATGCAATGCAGAACTGTAAGCTTGACTCGGTTGCATAAACTCCGACGAAAAATAAAAATAGAACAACGGAAAGCGATTGAAAGGGTGCAGATGGTTGTTATAAATAAGGCCATCAACTAATAGACGCTATGTACACACAAGATGAAAAGAATGGCAGCACCAACCTTCAAGAAAGTATGCACCCTACTCTCTTTTTTCTTGTTCATTCATCATGTGGTTTTATTATCAAATGCTGCATCTGTTGCAGAAGCTACTGCTCTTCTCAAATAGAAAAATACCCTTTTAAACCAAACCCAATCTCGCCTTCATTCATGGACTTCTCTTCCCAATGCTTCTGCAAATTCAAACCACAGTACAGATCCCTGCACTTGGTTTGGTATTTCTTGCAACCCTGCTGGAAGTGTTGTCAGAATGAACCTTACTAGCTCCAGCTTACAAGGTACACTTCATGGATTTTCTTTTTCGTCTTTTCCAAATCTAGCATATCTCGATCTCTCTATGAATGCTTTATTTCAAGACATTCCACGTCAAATTAGCTACCTGTCTAAACTCATCTTTCTTGATTTGTCTTCTAACCTATTCTCAGGAAAAATCCCACCAGAAATAGGTCGCTTAAATTCTTTAGCCTTGCTTGATCTTTCTCAAAACCGTTTAGAAGGTCTCATCCCTACTTCTTTAAGAAATTTGAGAAATCTTACATATCTTAGTCTCTGGAAAAATAAACTTTCTGGCTCCATTCCTGAAGAAATAGGTCGCCTAAATTCTCTAACACAGCTTTATCTTTCTCAAAACAGTTTTGAAGGTCACATCCCTACTTCTTTAGAAAATTTGAGAAATCTTACCAATCTGTATCTTTGGGGAAATAAACTTTCTGGCTCCATTCCTGAAGAGATAGGTCGCCTATATTCTCTAGTCGAGCTTGATATTTCTCAAAACCATTTAGAAGGTCCCATTCCTGAAGAAATAGGTCGCCTGAATTCTCTAACCGTACTTACGCTTTCCGAAAACCAACTTCAAGGTTCGATTCCCCGTTCGTTTGCTAATTTGAGCAATTTACAAGTTTTGGAACTTTATGATAACCAACTTTCTGGTCCCATCCCACAAGGAATCGGAGGTTCCATGAATATGACAAGTTTGCAACTACACCAAAACCAATTTACGGGCTCCTTGCCCGATAGTATTTGTCATGGTGGTTCACTTCGGAATTTTTCAATATCCAACAATGGTTTCAGAGGTCGAGTTCCCCAAAGCCTAAAAAATTGCACTAGCTTACTGAGAGTCTTCTTGAATGGAAACCAACTTACTGGAGATATATCTCAAGTCTTTGGTTCCTATCCAAACTTGATCATCATAAATATAAGCCACAATAACTTTTATGGCAAGATCTCAAGTAATTGGGGACAGTATCTAAAATTAGGAACTCTAATAATGAGCGGGAACAACATTAGTGGTAGCATACCACCGGAGATTGGAAACTGCATTCAACTACATGTGCTTGATTTTTCTTTAAATCATATAGTTGGGGCAATTCCGAAGGAACTTGGAAAGTTGACTTCTCTAGAGAAGTTGTGGTTGAATGGAAATCATCTCTCTGGTGTTTTACCTGTAGAATTTGAGTCATTGACAAATCTTGAATTTCTAGACATATCTGCGAATAAATTGTGCAAGTCACTTCCACGTAATCTTGGGAACGGCTTCTCAAAATTGAACTACTTGAATTTAAGCCATAACAATTTTAGTGAAGAACTTCCCATCTTGCTTATGAGCTTATTCCATCTCTCCAAACTAGATTTAAGCTATAACTCATTGACTGGAGAGATACCGTCAGAAATCAGCAAAATGCAAAGCTTGGAGGAGCTCAATCTCTCTCACAATCATTTTTCTGGCATTATTCCGACCACCTTTGAACAAATGCATGGCTTATTGCATGTTGATGTATCCGACAATGAGTTACACGGCCTCATTCCCAACAGCAAAGCATTTGTAGATGCTCCATTGGAAGCCCTGCAAGGTAACAAGGGATTGTGCGGCAACATTAAAGGGCTGCCCCCATGCAAAGATTTATCAAAAAAGGGCAACATGAAAGCCGTGTTCGTAATCATTTTCCTAGTTTTGGGATCACTTTTGGTTTTGTTTGTTTTCTTCCTAGTTCTTCTGATTTTGCAAAGGAGAAAGAAAGATCGAGATCCCCAATTCGAACACAACGACAAGCATGAAGGAGGATCTTTTTTTGTGTCAAGCACTTTTAATGGAAGAAAAATGTATGAAGAGATCATAAGAGCAACTGAAGCATTCAATGACATATATTGCATAGGGAAAGGAGGATATGGAACAACATATCAAGCAAAATTGTCATCAGGTGAAATGGTAGCTGTGAAGAAACTCCACCAACTACTTGATGATCAGAAAAGATCCCAAAAGGCATTCTTAAATGAGATAAAGGCACTAACAGAAATACGACATCGAAATATCGTCAAACTTCATGGCTTTTGTTCGCATGCTCGACATTCGTTTTTGGTTTACGAATATCTAGAAATGGGTAGTTTGGCAAGAATGTTGGAGATTGAAGAATATGCTAAAGAATTTGACTGGAGTAAGAGATTGAATATTGTCAAAGGTGTGGCTTATGCCTTGTCTTACATGCACCATGATTGCTCACCACCAATAATTCATCGGGATATCAAAAGTAACAACATCTTGTTGGATTCTCAATACGAGGCCCATGTTTCAGATTTTGGTACTTCTAAGATTTTGGAACTAGATTCATCCAATTGGACTTCCCTTGCAGGCACATACGGATATATAGCACCAGGTAATTTATTAAATTGGCCTTTTGTTTTGAGATTAACATTGAAGTAGTGCATGCATAAGAGTTCAATTTTATTCTTTTTTATTTTTATTTTTTTCTTGGCAGAACTTGCTTATACAATGAAGATAACCGAAAAATGTGATGTATATAGCTTTGGTGTGTTGGCATTTGAAGTGATAATGGGAAAGTATCCGGGTGATTTCATCTTCTCAATTAAGTTATCTGATCCATCAATTGAGATGGGTATTCAACTGAAAGATGTGTTGGACCAACGCCTTCCATTTCCAACACCCCAAGTTGAGGCTGAGCTTGTAAAGGTTGCAGAGATTGCTACTGAATGCTTAAATGACCTTCCAAAATTCAGGCCGACTATGCACATGATTTCTAAAGTATTAGCAGCAACCCAAGCCCCAAACTACAGTCTCCAGCTAGAGCCATCTTTTGAATGAAGTTGCACCAAGAAAGTCATGTTCAAGAAGACTTTCCTTTCTGGTTTAATATTTTGTGTGCTGGTTCGATAAGCTATTAATTATATTTTGTGTGCTGGTTCAATACTTTCTTTTTTCCCAGTAAGCATCTTTTGGAGTGTTGTTTTTTCTACCAAGAATAGTAATTTCAATCGATTTTAATATCTCAAGCTAATCTTTTGGAGTGTCATTTTTAAGTGAAATGTTGTGTACTCAAGTGTTCCATCGAAAAGATAATAAATAAATTTTTTTTAAAAAAAAAGGAAAAAGGAAGAAATTTGCCCAACAGCTTGTGCTTGCTACCAAACCCAAAATGGCCAAGTTTTTTGACAGAGAGGACTTTTTCTTTGTGCCGGGCTGTAACCTTGTAGCCAAATTGAAATAAGGATACTTGAGCTTTAAAATAAGAGCTCAAACGAGTCAAGTCGAGCTTATACAAACTTTGTTCACGAACCTAAACCGAGTCGAACCAAGCTTATACGAGTTTTGCTTGTTTAATATTTGAATTTCGAGTCAATATTAGTGTTTACGAATATCTCATTTATTAAATTAACTGAATTCAAACCAAGTATATATCAACCAAGTTTGAACTATTCATAGGCTTCTCTATTCATTTTGTAGCCCTAGATCACAGTGCTTGTGCTGATCACCTAATCCCTTAAAAAATATGGGCATTCTCAGGTGGTAGATAGCTAGATGTTTTTTTTTTTTTTTTTTTATCGAAGTCAAATCATTAATTTTAAAATAAAAATATAAGGATGCTAAAAGGATACCTTCACTCATCCAACTCCCACAGCACATGACACCCAACTTACGACACCCCATCTTTTTCATTACATCTATTACCTTCTTTCTAAACTTTTCGAAAACCCCACATCAGTATCACACACTAACTTTTGCATTCATCCTTCATTTTCAATCCTTGTTTTCAAGATAGATGGATGGTAAGAGCTGAAAAAATATATTTGAAAAAAGAAAAAAGGGTGTCAGTCCCTACACCATTAACAGCTTCCCTTGTCAAATCTCACCTCTTCATGTTGTACAAGGCATATTGTATTTGCAAACTGATAATAGACAGGCTAGTGGAAGAGTCTTACGTGTTCTACGAGCACTTTCTGTACAAGGACAGACCCAGGTAAGAAGCCCCCAAATTTAAAAAAGAGCCGGTAGCCACACACATAGTGGCAACGTCCCAAGTTTATTAATAAACCCTCACTTATGGCAGAGGAATACCGTGGAAACAACAAAACACTTGGGGGTTTACAAGATGAACGCTATAAACTAACCCAAAACCAAGTGTCAAAATCAACCAACAAAACCATAAAAAACAACATCTAACAAGCCTAAGAAACAGGACCAAAAAACTAAGGACACTAAACACTTGCAAAAAGAAAACGCAAACATAATAATCTCAAAATAAGATAAAGCGAGAAAACATACCAAGGACTACGAGATGCGCAAAAAGGGGAGACCAATTCTGTCCAAACGAAGAAGGTCGTGGAGCTCATTATGGGAAACAAACGATTAGCCAGATCTTATATACGGGAGGCCCAGCTTGTCTGTCTTCAACATTCCTTTCAAAAGATGAGGGAGATGAGTAAAATTATCCCATGTCGCACTAGTACCTTCAGCACCCATCTTTGCTAAAAAAATCAGCTGAAGCATTACCTTGTCTAAACACATAGGAAATAGTGTAATTCAAATCTTCAAGAAAGCCAAGAATTTCCTCCCAAAAATCTTCAAAGTACCAAAGTCTACAATGCAATTTCTGAACCCACTGAACAACAATTAGAGAATCTAATTCAATATCAACATGAGTTAGGCCCAGATGATGCACAAGACGCAGACCAAGAAGAAGCCCCATCCCTCAGCATAATTATTCAAACCCATATCTAAATGCTTAGAAAAACCCCTAATCAAATTGTTTTTATCATTTCTAATAACCCCTCCAGCTCCGGCACGACCTGGGTTTCCTAAAGAGCTACCATCCACATTAAGTTTTACACGATCTCTTAGAGGTTTTATCCATTTAACACTGTGCATAGGTTTCATTTTAGGCCTTTTATAGGAATTTTAAGACTATGCAAAATCCTCTCATCATCATGAGATAGCGAGATACCAGCTTTCATTTTTTCCCCTACTTTCCCTATTCATAATAGAATATCTCTCCAAACTAAATTTATAGAGTCTTGAAGACCCTCCATGCGGCATTTACATCTTCGTATCCATAATCTCCAAGTGATAATAGAAGGAATAACACCCAAAATTTGACCACAATGTGAACGTCTAGACGCCTTGTGGAACCACATATTAATAATGTCATCCCAACTCTGACGAGGAAAATATGGCATACCGACAAGCATAGCAGATTTCTTCCATATCTCACTAGCAAACCCCCACCCCCCAGCTAGAACATGATTTTGATCTTCATAGCACCCATTCACACAACAGTCACATTTGGAAATGATAGGAATACCCACCTTAATTACACAGTCATCGACACTTAAAGAGGAATTAAAAGCTTTCCAGATAATAACAGAAATATTCTGAGGTAAAGAAGAGTGCCAAACCCAATTGGTCCACTAAAGTTTGGAGGATCGAACTCTCAAAATGTCCCAAGCACTATGAGTAGAAAACTTACCATCTGAATTACCTTTCCATACTAAAACGTCATCACTAGCTTTGGCAGTGCACAAAGTACGCGAGATCACAGCCGCTTGTCGCTCACCAACTAGACTTTGGAGCAAGGTAACATCCCAACCAGAATCAATTCTACAATCCTTAACACGAAGATTAGGAAGATTAGAGATGGAAAATTTATCACAAAGCGGGCCCTCTTCTAGCCAATTATTCTCCAAAAAGAAATATTTCCCTCCTTAAGTTTCCATTTAGAGTGATTAAGAACATCCGGCATACAAGACATAATTCTTTTCCAAAATCTACTTCCTTTTGCTTGATTGACAATGGAAATATGATTATTTTTAATATATTTGCCCCGGAAAAAGTTCAACCAAAGGGAATTATCCTTAATGACTTTCCAAGCAAACTTCATATGAAGAGATTTTTGCACATCCTGAAGATCCTTTATGCCTAGACCTCCTTCTTGTAAAGGCTTATAAATATTCTTCCAAGAACACCAATGTTTCTTACTTTTTCCGTGTCTAGCATACCAAAAGAAATTACTCATGCATTTATGAATATTATGAATAACAGAGAGAGGAGCATGAACAATAGATAAAGTATGAATTGGAATACTAGCAAGGACATGCTTAATCAAAAGAAGCCGATCCCTAGAAGATAAAAAAAATTATTTTGCCATCCCGCTACACGGCGACAGATATTACTCACCATATCATCATGATAAATAGCCTTTAATCTGCCAGCAATAATGGGAATACCAAGATATTTGAAAGGCAAAGTGCCCTCTGTAAAACCAGTGATGTTAAGAATAGAACGTCTTCTATGAATAGAAATATTTTTTGAAAAAATAATAGAAGATTTTTCTTTACTAACTCTTTGGCCCGACCAATTTTCATAGGTAGCTAAGATATCAGAAATAGATTTCATGGAATTTTTATTCTATTAGCAAAAATAACAATGTCATCAGCATAAAGAAGATGAGAGATAATAGGCGTACCTGGAGGATGATAAAAAGGAAGAATTTTGCCATCCAGGTAAAATTTCTTAATCATGCGGGATAGAATTTCCTCCACCATAATAAAAAGATAGGGGAGATAGGATCACCTTGCCTCAGACCCTGACAAGCAGGGAAAAAACCTTTGAAAATTTCATTCATCACCACAGAAAACCACGGGGAGCGAACACATTGATTTATAAGGCCACAAGCCCGTTCCGAGAAACCCAATTGATTAAATATGTGTAACAAGAAATCCCAATTGATACTATCATAAGCCTTGGCAATATCAATTTTCAACACCACATTGCCCCCCCGATTTGACTTATTTAAACAGTGAATCATTTCCTGAGTCAAATTAATATTGTCAAAAATACTTCTTCCAGGAATAAAGGCACCTTGTTCCTGAAAGATGAATTTAGAAAGAACAGGAGAAAGCCGATTAACCAAAATCTTGTAACACACTTTATAAATCACAGTGCATAGGCTAATAGGTTGGAACTTATCAAAGCTTGTTGTGTTTTCCACCTTTGGAATCAAAACCAAAGATGTAGCCGAGTAGTACCTTGGAAGAGAGGTACCCTTGAAAAAATCTTGAATAGCATCCACCACATCTTTACTAACAATATCCCAACAAGATCTAAAGAAACTGAACCCAAAACCATCAGGGTCAGGGCTGCTATCAGTCGAAATGGAGAAAAGGGATTCCTGAATTTCTTGGATCGAAGGGAGCTTGCAAAAATTGAAATTATCAACCTCAGAAAGCATCGGATTCACAAGAAGAGACAAGTCCGATAAAGGGCCACTTTGTTTAAAAGAAAGAAAGTCTGTAAAATAATTAATAGCCTCCTTGTGAATATCTTCGAGAGAAGAAAGCCTATGACCATCCCTGAGAGACATCTCATGCACCACAGAATGATTATGGCTTTTAAAAGCTCGAAAAAAATGGATATGATTACCATTCTTTAACCACACTTGTTTACATTGTTGAGCTAGACTAGTGGATTCTCTTTTTTGCCAAATATTTAACTCTAAACGAGAAGTCAATAAATCAGTCTCAACATCTTCAGAGTGCCCATGTTGTAAAGAGTCCTCTAATGCTTCAATACGAGCCTCAAGCATATTGATATTAACATCAGTTCTACCAAAGTGAGTTTTATTCCAAGCACTCAAACAACCCTTTGTTTTTTTTAACTTTCTACCCAATCTAAAAAGACCCTTATCATTAATATCATCTTCATCCCAAGCTTTTTTAACACAGTCAAACAAAGAAACATGAGAAATTCACATTTGCTGGAATTTAAAAGAAGGGAAACCGTAGCAGTTGAGCACCTTATCCATCTAGATGACCATAAGAGCATGATCTGAATTGGTCCGAGGTAAGTATTGCATATGAGCATTAGGAAAATCCATAACTAGAATTCAAGAGAGTTCTGTCTAATCTAGCCCAGCTTCGGGACAATCCCAGATGACCATTACACCAAGAGAACATATTTCCAGAAAATCACAGTTCAAATAAGCCACCAGAGTCAATAAAAGAATTAAATTCATCCATAGCTAATTGCACCATTGGCCTACCACCTCTTCTCTTCGAATTAGCCCGAATGATATTAAAGTCTCCAGAAATCAACCAAGGAGAACCACTCGGTACATTAGAAGCTAAAGTAGCCCAAAGGTCGCTGCAAGCATGTAGAGTGCAGCGTGCATACGCAAAGGAAATGTACATAAATTTACCAGACTCAAAGTATTCCACTGTAATATGTTGAGAGCCTCGATAGATAATTTTAACATGAAAAGCCTCTTTCCATAAAAGCCGTAATTTACCATTATCAACTTCATTAGAAATCCCATTAAGAAAACTAATGGAGAGTTGAAGACTCCACATTCGACTATCAAAAATGAAAGGCTCGGCAATAGCAATGATTCCAGGTTTAAACTTTCGGATCAACTTACACAGACGCATTTCAGAGGTCACTAGACCTCGTAAGTTCCAATAAAGAAAAGAACTGATCATAGATTGAGCTTGAGAGGCCTGCTTCGGGACCTGTTAGAGCTCCTTACTACCACAACGTCACCATCGTTTAATTTTTTCTCATTATCCGAGGCATAAAATTTTGTCTTTACACATATGTTCCAGTTTATCATCTATTCATTATCAGATCCCATACAAGGATCTTGTACACCATCCAACGCTAAAGCATTTCCAGAAATAGCAACCTCTGGCACATATTCTTCATCTTGCAAAGTAATGCCACCATCAACCTCTGTTCTTGTATCTATGGCCCCCCTCATCACATTATCAGAAAGACTGTTTTCTGGATTAAAGAAAGACTTAGATACTATCCCATTATGATTCTCACGAGACTCTGGTATAATAGAGAACACTAGTACCTCTGGGCAAACAAACTGCACATATGCTTCAGTAGGCTCTTGCACCAGATCATTTGTAAGCAAACTTATGTCCCCCATGTTGTTATCACTAGCAAGATTAATATCAGATTGTTGCGACCCAGCCAATACCCCAAATGATTCAATATAAGTCTTCTTAGCATTACCAACACAATCAGTATTCAAAATGACATCGGATTGATTTTGCAAAACCTCATTCCTTAAAACAAGAGAACTGGATTCACCATTTTGAAGATGTCTAACCCCTCCTCCACCTCCTCAATAATTATAGGATGATCCTGCAACGGGTTATTCACCTTTTCTTTTTCTTTCTCATTGGTTTCATGTAAAGCCTTCACTAACACATTATTAGACTCCTTAGTTTCCTTCCGTACCCATCGTTTCCCATCCTTAGGGCCTTCCAGCACAGAGTTTCCAACTTTTTTCTGCTTTTCTTTACATTTCACAATATTATGGCCTTGGACTTGACAGTGGCAACAAAAAGCCGGGAAATTCTCATAAATCACATCTTGCAATCTACTGCCAGACTGATGCGGCACTCCAATCCAGAAGGATTCAATCGAGGCAATAGTAGTATCCATTTCAACACAGACACGGGCTCCATCAGTCCGTGTTACACATCGAGTTCAATTTTCGCGATGTATGTATTTTCCAATCGGCATGATGATATTCTGAAAGATGGATTCATGATAGTAATTCGAAGGGAGGTCAGGTAAGAAAACCCATACCGGGACCAATGACGATTCCTTTTCTTCTGTATAATCCGGGGACCAGTGAAGCATACGAAAAGGGATACCATTAACGTCACATGTTTCCCTAGAAAATGCCTTCTTGAAATCCAATTCGTTAGAAAACCTGAGAAAGACATATCTCAGTTTAGGCATAACAGACACCATGGGTTGAGAATCTAATCCCCATCTGCTTCAAATAACCGATCTAATCGTATCCAGAGAGGGGCGCTGTCTCAGAAATTTGAGAACCAAGGAGAATGTAATTGAAGAAGCAGATCGCACGATTTCTTCTCTCGTGAAACTGATGTTCAAATTTTTTTGGAGGTCGTAGGGGAATCACGACCTCAGGAAGAGGCAGTGGAGATTGCGCCACCATGTCGGTAAAGGATCGTCGAGAAGATGTCGCCGAAGGGCCTGGAAGGCCCCCGGGGGCAACCAGCATGAACACGAGAACCAGAAATCCTAGTAGAGCGAAGACTCAAAACTTTCCAAAACAAGGTGTCACTATGCATATGTAAACTTAGATCCAGTACTTGGACTGTTCCAAAAAAAGCCCCCAAATTTAGATAATTAATTAAATCTTAATCTTTATATATAATTTAAATTCGATTAAAGATTTTATAATTTTACCTCCCGAAATCAAAATTGCTGATTTCGTCCTTATTTTCGTACGTGTTGTGGTTGTCTATTCAATTGACACGTTTCTCTCATTCTTCTAACTAATTATTTTGTTATATATATATATATATATATATATATGCAAACAAGCTTAATGAGAAGGACATTAGTATTTGGGCATTGTTAGATACCGTCTTAAAATAAGTAAATTTTGTATATTCTATTTGAAAAAAAGTGAGACATATTATTAAAAAAATAATTTTTTATATAAATTTTAGATTTTTATTTTTATTTTTTAATTATTTTTTATAAAACATATATACTATAAGACTATAAATATTATTTTTCTTAATATTTAGACCCAATTCCTTTCCAAAAAAAAAAGAGAGAGAGACCCAATTAGTTGACTGAGATATTCTACAATCTAAAAATCTGCATGCATCGTTTTACGGATTTATGATTTGCTTCTCATAAATATATATATTTGAGCTTTAAAGCGTTATAATTCTCTTCGGTTTGGGTCAACTTTACGAGGCCGAAAGTCATGAAAAAGAGTACTCAAAAGATTTGGCTACCGTCCGTCGATCTCTCAGAGACTTGTGAACAAAAATATCCAGGCGGCAGAAGGGCAAGGCAATGCATGGATTAATTTCCCCACGTGTCGCATAATGTGCGGTGGTGAATCGAGGCCATCAACAACTATTTGTGAGTTGTCTACAGTTGTTGCATGCATCGTACACGTGGCGACGAAGCGACGGTTAAGCTGGTCGCTTATAACTGGCTTGATCCAATGGGGCTGGACCTAAGCCTGACTGCCTGGCTGTCTGTCTCTCGTCGGCAAGTCCTTGCCACGTGCCTTTCCCTCTTAGGAGCGGCACCGCCATCTTCCTCTTTTACGCGTAATTTATTATTACAAATAAAATGAAATGCGATTAATTTAGATAAAATTTAAAAATTAAATAAAATATTATAAAAATATTATTTTTTAATATTATTTTTATTTAAAAATTTAAAAAAATTAAATTATTTATTTTATTTTATATAAAAATTTAAAAAATTAATAATAATTAGATGAGATAAGATAATATAAGATGAAAAATTTTATGAAAGTTAACAAATCCTTAGTGTTTAGTGAGGGAGGTGCGCTGTGTGGACATTTCTCTTTTATTCAAGCATTCTAGTTATTTCTTTGGAAATATTATTCAGTTTTCTAATGTCCATTTAAAAGATTTATTTTAGAATTATTCCTCTTGAGTAATTCTGTAATTTCTGTTTTTAAAGTTATAAAAAATAATGATATTTTTATAACTATTCTACTATAAATTTATATGATAGTGGCACTTCATTAAGATTTTTGTATTGCTTTTAAATTTAAATTTGTATAATTTCTCCCATTTGAAAAAAATATTTTAAAAAGCTATCTGAACAACTATCTGGCCATGTTTAATTATTTATATATTGAGAAAACATATTTATAATTGTGAATGTAAATTATATAACCGTCGCATAATCGTTTTGAAAAAAATAAATAAAATATAAAACTTATATGAAAAAAAATAATTTTTTAAGATAGATTCTACTCTTTTTTAAAATAATTATACAATATTTAAACAATTCACGATTATATATAAAATTATACTAATATATTTGATAGTGAATTACCAAACGCCACTCTTGAAAAATAGAGGAGAAAGTTGGTTGAGCTACTTTTGCCATCCAAGAGGATAATTCTTGGGGCGATATGCCACTTGGCAAGTCTTTGTCGACCGTAGATGACCACGAATACGACTGGAGTCGCAGAGATATACCGAGAGCTCCTTATCATTTCATTATGTACCACCAAAAATGTCCTTTTGGTTTCTACTTTGTCCATCTCCCATCAATACTAAATCACAGTTCTACCCTTTCGCTTCAAACAAATTACTTTAAATTATTTTAAACAAATTACATTTCAATTCTCACGCTCTTAAAAAAAAAAAACACAGCTATATCCTATAAAAATACATCTCAACACCATATAAAAACAAAAACAAAAAAACAAATTTCCACATCATGTATAGAGTATGTAATGTGAACAGTTATTAATTTGTAGCAAAACTTAGAGAAAAATACAAAATTCTACGCATCAGCCACTATTCACTATCATGTATCCTCATCCTATGAAGAACACTCCAACACCCTATGAAAAACATTCATACACCTTATAAAAAAATATATAAATGTGAACTATGAAAATGAATATAGTAGTTGATGCATAGAATTTCTATCATTAGCTTAAAATTTTGAAATAAATGATAATTTTATATTTTATAGATTTTGAATTCTAAACCTGATCAAGCCACTAACATTTCTATTAAAACATTACCAAATTCACCTTAAGGATTATGAGGTGAAAAATGGATAGGTTATATATGCTTATAAATAGGAATTAGCTGCTTGCTTAATTACACTGCATGATGAGTATATGGAATGAAGAATAAACGAAGGAAATAATTGTGATAAGGATGACGACAGCAACGATCTTGCATGACGATGCAGAGGAAATAATTATGGCTCAAAATGGATAAATCTACTCAATAACGACGGATCAAATTAAAGTTCCAAGTCAAAAAGGAAATACACGCACATGAGTTCGCAGGATACTCCAAAAAAAAATTGGTTCCCTGTTGGAAGGGTAATCTAAGATCAAAACAGAGCCTTATGTTACGTACAGACATGATGCAGGCCCTCCGAAAGCAAACAAATTCCATGGCTTGCATAGCATTGGACTATTTGATTAGGAGGCCGAACATCAACCACGCAAAGAACTGAATACTGTTAAAGATCATTAATTTCAAACGCTCACTCATGAGATTACGACTCTTTATAATTTTCTGCTCCCACTGATTAGTCAAGAACCAAAAACCAGGAAAATTCCATGCAGAAGAGGAACAAAAAGATCCAAACACGTGTACGGCGAGTGTGGTTGGAGTACTCAATTAATGAAGGTGAAATGATAAGATTCATCACTATCTCGTATCGGCCCTTTTATGGTGTACTTAGACCAATTATTACAATGAGGATACGATTTATATAGGGTTGCATGCAGATTTGTTATTATTTGAGAAGTAGTAGGACGTTTTGGTAACTTAGCATCTCCCTCATAATTGCTCTTTATATAAGAAGTACTAGAGGCACTACGACGGTAGTACTGTTGTAGTTGGAGCTGGCCATACCTTCAAAAACAGCTATCTTTTCTAAATTTCTTTTTGAGGTCCTCTCCTAGTCTGGCCCTTCCTTCCGTAGTGCCCTTCCATTTCAGTCACAGAAGGTATGTGCAGATAGTCATCTCATGATGATCATCTCGATCGTCTTATCTTCTTGTACTGATCATGCCAAGTTATATAATAACGGTATTTTCGTGTCATCATCTCCGATATATTGTCTAGTATTCCCATAATCACATTGGGGATCTTCTAGTAATTAAGTACATGACTACCTAATTATATTGAGAGATTCTGAAAGAGTTTAGGATGATGCTGTCCAAACTATATAGCCCATGTCTCTGTGGTTTTGTTCAATCTATTTCTTTTCTTCAAGCCTTTAATGTGATTTTATTTATGCATTAAGCCTGGTCTGGTTTCTTGACATGCACTTCCGGTTCATACCATTTTAGCTTGTTCGTTTATATATCTTGGTTATAAAAGTTAATCCGGTCTGCTGATTAATTAAGTATAACGAGTTGTTGAGTTATACATGAAAGTGCTTAGTTTATCTGGTAAATGATCATAGCCGTTTTGACATGATCGGTGCAGTAGGAAGGCAGCTTTCGAACCACAAATATGTTACATTATTTTGTTTCATTAATTGATCATTTGGCAGCATTGTGAGTCTTTTAAATTCTTAGAATCAGTGGTTAAATTTTACATGAAAGATCATGAGAAGCACTTTTTAATAAATGTTAACAAGAACAGCTTGTTTTTGTTCGTGTTCATTTCCTATATATTTCATATTTATGTAGTATCTAGAGCCGATAGAAGATGGAGAAAATGAATTCAACTGGATTGGCAAGGACAAAATCGGATCAATCAGTGGTGGAGACAGTGGCAGCGGCATTTAAGTCGCCAACATCAAGTGAAGCGGTGGGAGCGGCGGTGGAGAGTGGCGGAGCCCTGTCGAGGAAGTCTAGTAGGCGGATGATGGCGATATCACCAGGGCGCAGTGGTAGCAGCAGCAGAAACACACACATTAGGAAGTCTAGGAGTGCCCAAATGAAGCTAGACTTGGATGAAGTGAGCAGCGGTGCAGCTCTCAGCCGAGCCTCCAGTGCCAGCTTGGGCTTCTCATTCTCCTTCACCGGATTCACCGTGCCTCCTGATGAAATAGCTGACTCCAAGCCATTTAGCGACGATGATATTCGTGAGTCTTGATATTGCATTTCTTCTGTGTTCTCTCTCTCTCTCTCTCTCTCTCTCAGCATTGATGCATTTCTTCGCTACACTGAATATGGTGCCCTTGATGTCACGGAACATGGCCTGGCAGCTAACCGTTAAAGCACCAATCTTAGGTGCTTGCAACGCCACTTGGATTGCAGAAAAATCAAAATCATTAATTATTGGGCCATAGTGTTCGGATATACCACTTTCTGTGTGCGTGCATACGTGTCTGCATTCTTGTTTTTAATCTTGCATATGTTACATCAACAATCTTAAGTCGTTGATCAAACGAATTTTCACCAGCAAAAGTCTTGCAAAGGCATGCAGTAAGAAATAGCAAAAAGAGTAAGAAAATGGATCGAAGAATCATGGACATAATAGAAAAAGATGAACCACCAGAACGTAAAAACTTTAAGAAGTGCAGTCCATTAGACGATTTGTGGGAAAGGGTGATTGAGGGTGAGATCGGCAAAAAGTGAGGTAACAGGCCGACCCTTCCTTCTCAGTTCTCCTACTTTCATTTGACTCCACCAGTACTCAATGAACACAAACCGCCAGTTTATGTCTTTAGAAAAAAAGTGTGCAGTGCTTTTACAACCACTTGGAAAATGTGATCGGGCCACTTATCCGAAAGGGACCACTTTCGGCTGCCTTTCATTTGTTACTTGGGAAGTTCTGGATTCATTAGAAAAACAATATTCGTGACTCTTTTCCCTAAAACATTCACATCTTCTTTACTTTTTTGGGATAGTTTCAATTTTCTTTTCCCTTCAAAACTAACCATCATGAACTCATGGTCCTGTTTTGCTCATGATGTTTTGGTTTTTGTGGTCTTCAAGATGAATTTGAGTCTCACAGTTTGACAACTAAGGTAACAGGCCGAAATCAAGTCATAAGTGGGTCCAAATATAGGTGAAAGATATGACTTTAATTTCTTCTTAATATGAGTTGATAAAGATAAACCAATCCGGCCAGCGCCCAGGTCTTCTTATTGGAAGACTAATAACATACCCAAATGCGACATTCATTAGGATTCCAATGCTTAGGTGTAACGTAGCAATAATTATTTAGACATGGATTCCTAGCTATAATATGGAAATATTTTTTTTTCTTTTATGCATTTATATATTTAATTAACTAAATAAATATGACAGAGGAATATTTTTTTAACTAATTTCATGGTTTAAAAAAAATTAAGTTTCTTTTAATTAAGATAAATGCTTAAGTGGCTGCAGCACTTCTCATTAATTAATTGAACCTTCTGGCTTCTTTGTGCTTATCTAAATTATTAATCTTACGTGTCGTTGCAGCTGAGGATCTTGAGGCTGGCACACGCAGGCCGAGGCTTCAAACAGAACCAACATTGCCAATCTATCTCAAGGTAATTACAGTTCTACTAGCCATGCATGGAGGTTAATTCTCCTTTACCGTACGTTGTTTTACTCAGGGTGCTGCTGCACGTAAGTACCGGTGCTGAAAACCTGTGTTTTTTAACGTTGCATGGATTGATGTTATACTATCTATTTGGACAGGCCAGGATGGAGATTGAGTTTAGCATCAACGCGATCCATAGAACATGGCTAAGCAATATAGCATGGTCAGGTTCAGTCTTGTACAGAGTTTCATCCTATATGATATTTATGTACAAGACTCTCCCTTCTTTCCCACAATAAAGTTCTGTTGCATGCTTTTGGATTTTAGAACCAGGGGAACTAGTTCATATTCCTAACTGGTTCGAGATCCTGCATTGAGGCTAGAGAGTGTGTGAATCTAGCTCAGTCTTGAGTCAGGCCTAAACTTTAAATAAGACAAACATTTAAAGACAGCTAGCTTTGCCAAGGAAAGAAGGGTATGGACAAGCTTATTAGTTTTGTGAACAGTGGTACTGTCCGAAGTATAAAAACATGTTTTTCTCCTTTTTCTTTTGTTTCAAGTGTCACGGAAGATTTGTAACCAAATTCAGTGCACTACTTAAGGTGAATTCTTGTTTTGGAAAAATGGCAGTTCACAGATGTGACTTACAAGGTAACTCTCAAAGGAATGAGAACAACAGTGGAGAAGGATATCCTAAATGGGATTTCCGGTTCAGTGAATCCTGGGGAGGTTTTGGCATTAATGGGACCTTCCGGAAGTGGAAAGACGACACTCCTAAATCTTCTCGGCGGCAGGTTGATTCAGCCCACCGTTGGTGGTTTAGTCACTTACAATGACCAGCCTTATTCCAAGTTCCTGAAAAGCAGGTCAGCATATATTAAGCATGACAAGAGATGTAGTTTTTTTAAAGAATCAAACGCATATCATAATAACATGAAATATTGTGACAGGATAGGGTTTGTAACACAAGACGACGTTCTGTTTCCTCACCTTACAGTGAAGGAAACACTGACATATGCAGCCCTCCTACGACTCCCAAAGACATTGACAAGAGAGCAAAAGGAAAAACGAGCAATAGATGTTATCTATGAACTAGGCTTGGAGAGGTAAGGCTCAACTCTTTCCTGTTATCATTGAAACTGGGGATTTTCTCAGTCTTCAATTCAGATCAGGGGTGCAGAAACTACCCTTGATCGATCCTGTTCTTGAAAGTTGGTGTGGTAAAAGAAATATTATGTGCAAACAGGTGCCAAGACACTATGATTGGAGGCTCCTTTGTCCGTGGAGTGTCAGGTGGTGAAAGGAAAAGAGTTAGTATTGGGAATGAGATTATTATCAACCCGTCCCTTCTGTTTCTTGATGAACCAACCTCCGGTCTGGATTCTACCACTGCTTTAAGGACTGTCCAGATGTTACACGACATTGCAGAGGTATTTACATATAAAGGGAACTTCATTCAGACCGGAGCATTGATTTGCCTCCATTTTCCTCTTTTTCTTCTCCTTTTTCTAATTTTTTTTAATTTCTTTTATGGAATGAGATTCCACGTTTCCTCTCTCTTTGTCCTATATCAATATATATGATTTGAATAGTATTGGAGTCAGTACAGTGTAACAGCAGATGCACAGACCCTACATCCTGAAATCGAATAGTGTACTTTGACAGATCAGGTGTGATGATAAGAAAGAAATGGAGCAATATGATCCCAAAAGGTATAAGAAATATTGCATTTAGTAAACTTGTTGCAAATTTGTGGCAGGCCGGTAAAACAGTGTTAACAACAATTCACCAGCCGTCAAGCAGACTCTTCCACAAATTTGACAAGTTAATCCTTCTTGGGAAAGGGAGCTTGCTCTACTTCGGAAAAGCATCGGAAGCAATGGTGTATTTCTCATCCATAGGATGTTCTCCCATGATCGCCATGAATCCAGCAGAGTTCTTGCTAGACCTTGCAAATGGAAACCTTCATGATGTATCCGTACCATCAGAATTGGAGGACAAAGTGCAGATGGGGAATTCAGACACTGAAATACAGAACGGGAAACCATCTCCTGCTGTTGTGCATGAGGTAAAATAAGTATTTCAGTTACAACACTAGCAATCACAAAAACAGAGAATTCTATTCCTTGTACATTCAAAAAAGAGGTCTGATGCACTATAATAACAATAAGATTGGGACGTTTACATGATATGCATGTTTTACCTTGTATGATAATCGTGATTGTTGTCCTAAGAGCAGGTGCCACCTGACCTGTTATTCCCTGGAAACATCAAAAGCTATGGTTCTTCCTAATGACTCTTTATTTAAAAACAGTATCTGGTGGAGGCCTACGAGACACGAGTAGCAGAAAATGAAAAGAAGAAACTTCTGATTCCTATACCGCTTGATGAAGAAGTCAAATTGAAGGTTTCTTATCCAAAGCGACAATGGGGGGCAAGCTGGTGGGAACAATATTCCATATTGTTCTGGAGAGGAATCAAAGAACGGCGGCATGAGTATTTTAGCTGGTTGAGAATCACTCAAGTTCTCTCTACTGCATTTATCTTGGGATTACTGTGGTGGCAGTCTGATAGTAACAGCCCCAAAGGCGTGCAAGAACAGGTAAACCAATTCCTTATCAAATCTACAAGTTGAGTGACCTCAATGGTACTAAAAAAACGTTAAAACTCTTTTCAATATAACCATCCTCATGAAAGCATTAACTTTATGTGTTGCTCTTCTGCATATATTGGAAATATACAGCCCAACATAGAACTTAGCCAACTTCCATTGCAGGCAGGACTGCTTTTCTTCATCGGTGTCTTCTGGGGATTCTTTCCTGTCTTCACAGCGATCTTCACATTCCCTCAAGAAAGAGCCATGTTGAGTAAAGAAAGAGCGGCTGACATGTACAGACTAAGTGCATATTTTGTGGCTAGAACTACAAGCGACCTTCCACTTGACCTGGTACTACCAGTATTATTCCTTCTTGTTGTCTATTTCATGGCAGGCTTGAGACTCAGCGCTGGTCCCTTTTTCCTAAGCCTGCTTACAGTCTTCCTCTGCATTGTGGCAGCTCAGGTATGCCTCCTGTAGAACTGAGTAAGATACATCGTAAACAAATATACCATGTATAATTAAATGACTTAACTGCAAAACAGGGATTAGGACTAGCTATAGGGGCTACATTGATGGACTTAAAGAGGGCAACCACCCTGGCTTCGGTAACTGTGATGACCTTCATGCTAGCTGGTGGGTTCTTTGTGCAGGTAAGCATGCAAACTCTTTTCTTTTTTTATTGGTATTAAAGAAAGTATGCAGACTTAGAAGTCAATATCTGCATTTATCTCGCCATAAATACTATAGTTGAGGATTGTCTGCAAAAATTTATTTTGGAAAGCTGCTAGATAAATCTAAAAGCAGAAATAACAATACATTGTCTACAATGTTGCAGAAAGTCCCAATATTCATTTCTTGGATCCGCTATCTGTCTTTCAACTACCACACGTTCAAGCTGCTTCTCAAGGTGCAGTTTGAACACATCACGCCCACCATAAATGGGACGAGAGTAGACAATGGTATTATAGAGGTCAGTGCCCTGGTAGCCATGGTTTTTGGTTACCGTCTTCTGGCATACCTTTCTTTGCGGAGGATGAAACTCCAATCTGGAGCTTAAAAAGTTGAGCATCGATCTGGACAGCTTCTTGCAAAGACTGGAGTGTCAATGTGAGTTGAAATGCTAGCGAGATTGATCGATGTGAAGACTCATCTCCTATAGATGACATTAAAGAGATGCTACACGTTCCCATAGGCATGCAAGTCAATTTTATTTCTATGCAGTGTCCCCAAAGATGTCCTCAGAAAATCTCAAGCTCATGTTAACACGCGGTCTTGATTTTGAAGCAATAGTTTTGTGTTAATTCTAATTTACTACAAGTTATGTGCAAACACTAGATTTGTATAACCATAACTACTATTTATCAAGTGGAGTTAGCAATGAATTTTAAAATCCAGTGGATAAGACGGGGGGCACAATGCAGCAACGAAAAACTTGATATGCAGACCGAAACCAAGGACCCAACATCAGATGTATACCCATCCCTCATGCAATATCCAGAGCTCCCACCACCGGGCCACCAGGAATGACATACTTCTCCAAAACCAGAACCCTAGCACCCTTCATTGCCAGCTGCGTAGCAGCAACTAACCCTCCAATCCCAGACCCAATAACGATTGCATCATGAGAATTCTCCCTACCCAGTTCTCTCTCTCTCTCTCTCTCTCGCTTTATACTCGACGCCGTTTTTCACCCCAATACAAAGCTTTGATTGATCAAGTTCACCACACAATACTCTGAAGTCCCGCTACTATCTTTTAAACTGTTGGAATTCGGAATTCTCAGGGCACTTCCAGATCCAGGAATTCTGAATTTCTGGGTCCGGAAGTGCCCAACTGTATGGTACCATAAAAATATAAATTCATGCTACTGAGCTGGTAATCATCGAGAGCTAATGTTTTAGCAAGTTTAAGAGAGAAGACCTTGTGTTTTTTACTTTTGGGAATGATTACTCAATTGCTAGCATCACACCTGTCAAAAGAAAATTAAAACTTATTAAACCCCGAGCTGAAGTCGCGGTGCCGGGTTTTTTTTTTTTTTTTTTAAATGACAATAGTCTAAATTTTATTAAAAATCTTCATATGTGACGGAGAAAAATCGTGATTACAATGTAAATATCTAAGGGATACAATATTTCAAGAAAGCTCAAACCCCAGCATTAAAAGAATCTAAAGCTACCGACCACAATACAAAAAGGCCTAAAAGGAACAAATAGCTCAAAAGACAGACCTGCAAGGAAATAAGAAAGTAAGCACATAAACCAAATGATAAGCCCCGATGCAACTTACCAGGACCAAACACTATAAGATCCGTAAGTAAGGAAGACCAATTCTATATCCATGCATAGCAGACCTCTTAAATTGTTGGGCAACCTATCTCTATCACTAGTCCAATCCATATTTAAGCCCCTAACTCCACTCTTGACAAGAGAATCAGTCACCGCATTACCTTCTCGAAAACATGTTTCACATGATACTCCATGGACGCAAAATAAACATGTACCTCTTACCAAAAATTATCTAAATACCAAATGTTACAGTCGCCCCTAGTGATCCAGTTAATAAGGATTTGAGAGTCAGTCTCAATTTATACCCAATTGAATCCAATCTGATAGCACCTTTGGACCCCTTCCAGCAAACTCTGCATTTCAGCAAAATTATTAGAGCCATTGCCTAAAAAAAAAGAATAGGCCATACACATATTACGATAGGCATCGCGTATAACACCCCCGGCTCTAGCCGATCCAAGATTTTCAAAACTACTACCATCCGTATTTAATTTAACCTAGCCCTGTTGAGGCCTAGTCCATCTTACCACACGAACCTTCTTAGGTTTTGTATGTAAGATCGGGATATCCAACCTATGTAAAGTAACAACATCCTAATTAGGAAGCCTAAATACTTTCATGATCATATGGATAATTCGACAAAGCCATAATTTGATAACATGCCAAACAGACTCAACAGTGTCATAATTATCATCAAACCTGGCTTTGCAATGCCTCTCCCAAAGCTTCCAAGAAACAATTGAAGGAATGAGGCCAAAGAAAGCTCGTAACTGAGAAGAATTCCCAACACGACGAAACCAAAAATTAATTTGCTCTTGTCATGTACGAAAAATACCTATATGACACCTAACTGAACTTGCAACTAGAAACCAAACTTGGCGAGCAAAATCAGAAGGTACAAAGCACATGATTAAGATCCTCAATATGACCCGTATCACAACAGTTACAATTAGAGGCCAAAGGGGTGCTAGGCATTTTAATCTTCTCATCAACACTCAAACAATTATTAGAGGCCTTCCACATCACAATGGAAATTTTCTTAGGAAAGTTGGTGTGCCAAATCCACTATGCCCAAGGTAAAGGCAACGCCCGAACCCTAATACAGGCCTAAGCACCTTTAGTAGTAAACTTATCATGGGTATCCATCAACCAGATTAAGACATCATGTCCCTCCTTATGACTAGCAAAGAGTTGGACCAAATCATTTGCTTTTTGTTAACCCACTAGGAGTTCCAAAAGAGGAATGTCCCGCCCATGATCAATACGACAACTCTTTAATCTTAATCAAAGGTTTCTCGACCACCAAATAATGGCCATTAAGAGGACCCCCCTCCTCCCAATTATCAAACCAAAAAATATATATCCCTCTCTCACAAGCCACTTAAAGCGATTTAAAACACCTGGAATAATACGGACAATAGGCCTCCACAACCCAGTACCCTTATTAGGCACTGCAAGAGATAAGTAATTGCCCCTAGCATACTTCCCTCTAAAAAAATCCGCCCATAAAGAGTGACCCTTTATGAGGCGCTAGGCAAGTGTCATATGCAAAGCCCGTTGAATGTCCCCAAAGTCCCTAATCCCCAACCCCTCTTCTTCAATAGGGCGACAAGTATTATTCCAAGCCACTCATTTCTTTTTACCTTTGCTCTCAGACTCACCTCAAAAGAAAGAACCCAAGGTCCTGTTAAGCGCCCTGAGCACAATTTTAGGGACCTGTAAAATAGCAAGGAGATAAGTGGTCATACTAGACAACACATGCTGCAACAAGATAGTTCTACCCCTCGTAGAAAGCATTTTCATTTTCCAACCCGCTATTTTCTTATTAACTTTCCCAAGAAGCTCACCAAAATTAGAAGCCTTCAGTTTACCAAGATATGTACTAAGATTATGAGCAAAGATTGGAACCATAAAAACCAACGGATTTCTGAGTAACAAAGAACTTTAATTTGTGGCTTGGAGTTGTGGTATTAACGTCATATTACGTATAACTGTGACAAGATTCAACTCGAGTTAAGGTCTTCACTTGCAAACACAAAGACAAAGAAGGAGGGTTCGAGTGGTTCGAAGAACCTCCAATGCCTCCTTTTTGTGTGTATGTCAATGGCTGGAGTATTCAAAGTTCTTTATACTTGGGATTTAGCCTTTATATGAAGTTACCAGGAGACATTCTTCTTCCCGTGTCAGAATTAAGTCATCACGCCTACATCCATCTTAGTCTTGATATTTAATGCGACGTGATATTTTGAGACAGAGCTTTCAATGCGGCATGGCTCATGGGACAGCACTTTCAATGTAGCGTGGCTTCCAGGGCGCGTCCCAACAGTAGGTAAACGGTGCAGTCACTTTTGGTCCCCTCCGTTAAAGAAGAGAGGGTTGTCCACATCCTCCATTACCTATTGATGCAAGTTCTTTTATGATAGATGCAACAAAA
This sequence comes from Pterocarya stenoptera, assembly GCA_003123785.1. Taxonomy (NCBI): domain Eukaryota; kingdom Viridiplantae; phylum Streptophyta; class Magnoliopsida; order Fagales; family Juglandaceae; genus Pterocarya; species Pterocarya stenoptera. Next base: position 12,801 of record QEOT01004810.1, on the reverse strand, counting down.
GATGTCAGAGTTGGTATGTCTCATATGTTCTCCCTTATTTGACTTCCCACATTATGCACCCTCCTTACTATTCAGCCTTGAGGGATGGACCTCTTTGGTGACTCTAGAGCCATTGGAGGGCAAGGCCTGATGCAGGATGGGCCCGGCCAACATAGGCTGTGTAGAAAACGGACCTCCAATGGGTCTTATAGGATTCAAATTTGTGGCCTTGTGGTGATTGAAAAGATGGGAATTGTGGTTTGCTGGTAAAGAAGAAAGAAATAATATGGGGAGCAACCTCTGTTGGAGAGCAGTCAACACACACCTAACGTGGCATCATACAAACCACTCACATGAAGTCAAAATCAACGGTTATGAGAGAGAGCTGATGAGCAAGACACACGAGGATGAGAGAGAACTGAGATGAGAGAGAGAGAGATGAGAGCAGAGATGAGAGAGAGAGACAAGAAGGATGAGAGATGAGAGAGAGAGAGACAATCTGATGAGAGAGAGAGAGACGAAGAGGGATGAGAGAGACGAAAAGAAGACGCTTCATGAATAAATAAATAAATAAACTGACGCCACGTAAGATGTGTGGAGAGTGCTCAGCTACAGGGGCTGGTGTATAGTTGTTCTCAAGAAGAAAACACAAATTCAGGCATGGAAAGTGAGCGAGAGGGCAACATTTTTCTGGGTTTTTCTCCTTTAGGTGTGAGAAAGGTTTATGGCTGTTGCTGGTTTTGTTACTTCTGTCTTGGGTATTGAATAGCAAGTGCGTTGTGATTCCACTTCATAATTCCTCAATAAGACGAAACAAATAACGGACAATTCGTTTTCAGCGAAAGCGGGTTTTTATTTTATTTGAAAGGGCATTGGAGCCTATCATTGGAGGTAAGATCGACACATCTCTCAACAGATCATCCTTGCATTTATACATACAAAAGTACTTTTCTATCTTTCTTTGTATTTATCTTAGTTTTCTTTTCACTTAATTCCTTGATCACATTAAGTTAAATTCAGAATGTGTGAGGAGTGGGTGTCCTAACAACAATTTCGTTAGAGAAAATGTAACGTGGAAAATGTAGAAAAAGAAAAAAAGAAAAGGCAACGAAGCTAACGAATTAACATGGAGTCGTGTTTCTTATAAAAAGTCATTTTCTTATAATCCGACCATTAGACTATGGAACTGTGGTCTAAAGCAACTTCCATGAAATGGTATGCAATCCACTATTATAAGGTGCGATGAAAATTTCAACATCATTCTTCTATAATTATGGCCGGGATAATAACCCGTCGATACGTAATTATAAGTCTAACAAAATTGTGATAGAATTAAGAGTCTATAGCTTGATAATATATGATTGATTTTTTAAATGAAAAATATGAATTCAAAACTCCCTACCACCTTCTATAAAAACAAAATTGTGATGGCGGATCAAACAAAATAGTGTAACCAAACCAGATCTTTTTACCATTAAAAAAATCTGGAAGGCATATGCCCAAGTGATACTACTTTATTTTCTTTTTTTTATTAATTTTCACGAATATTACCGACAACCTCTTCCACATCACTACCTCACAAGTGTCTTTTTTTTTTTTTTTTTGTAAGTTTTAATTGTCTTTATTTTTATTGAAGGCCCCAAAGAGCTTTCTTACTCACAAAAGAAGCGCCAACGAATTTGCATCCAATTCTCTTCCCCATTATCAACTCCTCACGCCACTCATTGATACTACACGCTCTCTCTCTCTCTCTCTCTCTCTCTCTCTCTCGGGAACCCCTCCCTCCTCCTAATTCCCAGATTCAAGATCAAATTTCTGGTAATTAAATTGTCTTATGTTTTTAGTTTCATTTCTTGATTCGGATAACTTGTCCAGGTTAATTTTTTTGTCAATATTTTATCTGTTGATCTGGAATTCGAAGCGTATCGGTTTGTATACTCCGTGATTGTTTACTATATTTTTTCTTCTCTGATGTTTTCCCCGGCTTCGCATTCATTTCTATGTGTTCTGTTTAGTCTGCGAGAAAATGCGTGACTAAATCGGGATTTGGAAGCTTTGAATTGCTGGATTTTTTCTTACTTAGGGCGGCTTCATTTACGTTTGTGTCTTGATTAGCTTTGCATTGCAACTTACTTTTCTCGGCGATCAATTTGGAAAAAATATGATGATTGATTCATTAGATTATCTTATTCTATCAAATATAAATTCACATATATGAGGGATATTTTATTTTATCTGCTGTAGTTTGAAATATTTTGATCGTTCCTTGTTTATATAATCTCTTTTAGTGTTTGCATGTTGAACCAGAAGTGTTTTCTCTTGCTTTTCTTCTCCAATTTGATATATGTTTTTTTTCCCCTCTACTGGTATGAATATTGCAAAACCACGTGGTGTGGTACCACGTGGTTGCTCGTGCTTTCTTGAGTTTCCGTTTAGACAGTCCACTTTTGCTGAACGCGGTCGAACTCAAATGTGTACGGTCGTGTGTTGAATACCATTTTATCCTCTAATGTCAATACGTTTTTTGTATCTTAGAAGAAAAAAGGACATTAATCCATGTACTCCTTGTTACTGATTACTTATTGAATACTTCGAATAAATGCTTCTATCTTTTACTTTGCACCCGTGTACAGCATGTATGTATTGTTCTTAGTTTTTTTCTTTTTTTTGGCTGGTTTTTGTGGCAGGGCAGGGGGGGGCTTAAGTGATGGTCGTTGAGAGGGTTTTTATTTTTTAAGGAATATGATTGATCTGCAGCAGGATTTGAATCTTTTGTATTTGTTAGTTCTAGCTATAGTTTTAAAAGGCCTACCTGTTGTGCCAGTCTTATATATTTGTTGCAGGATGGAATGGAGAAGTTTCTACTCATTTACCCGTTAAAATGTTATTAAATATGACCTAGGAGTTAAAAATACAATGACTGAAATCATGTATACAAATATATGAAAGCTCATCTGATTTTCGTGCACACCATGTGTATGCATTTGCGAATAAACCATGCAGGTCTTACACTTTTTATTGGGTTTAGATAGCTTGCATAAAAATAGTGTTATAGACTTTTATAGATGTTTGTTTCATAATGACAGGATCAAGCCAGGGTAAGAATCATGGATTGGCTTCAGACTTCAGCGCGTCTCATGATTGTTTCAGATCTTGATCATACGATGGTAGGTTTTCTATTTCTTTTCTTTATGATTGCATCACTTTGTTGTCTTGCTGCAATGTTTTCATCAAGAAATGTTTCCATCTCAGGTTGACCATCATGACTCTGAGAACCTTTCTCTGCTCAGATTCAATGCATTATGGGAATCCAATTATCGTCATGATTCTCTGCTGGTCTTTTCAACTGGAAGATCGCCTACTCTTTACAAAGAGTTGAGGAAAGAAAAACCCATGCTAACTCCAGATATAACCATAATGTCTGTTGGAACTGAGATAACATATGGCAACTCAATGGTGCCTGATGAAGGTTGGGTTGAAGTCTTAAATCAGAAATGGGATGTGAAAATAGTCAAAGAGGAATCAAGCAAATTCCACGAACTAGAACTTCAGGTATTGTTCATAGATATGGTGTAATCAGATAAGTTGATTGTTTCCCCTTGTAGATGGTGGTGATATCAAACTTGATAATTTTATTCAGGATTTTTTTCAAGGCAACTTAATTCATTTGTCAGTTAAAAGACTTTTCATGCCCTTAAAATGTCTGAATTGTTTAATTTTATTTGGTGACACAGCCAGATACAGAGCAACGACCGCACAAGGTTAGCTTTAAAGTTGATAAAGATAAGGCTCATGTTGTCACAAAGTCCCTTTTGGAGCGTTTTGAAAAGCATGGAGTAAGATTTAATTCTTTAGTATATTTCTTTGCTCTTCGTGCAATATTGTGAATATCTGTAATCTTGCTTTGTTTTTGGCCAGCTGGATGTTAAAATTATCTATAGTGGAGGAATGGATTTGGATATATTACCACAGGGTGCTGGCAAAGGACAAGCTCTTGCATATTTGCTTAAAAAATTTAAGACTGAGGGAAAACTACCCAATAACACGCTTGTTTGTGGTGATTCTGGAAATGATGCTGAATTATTTAGCATACCAGATGTTTATGGTGTCATGGTTGGTAGTTCACCCAATTCATTATTATGATTCTTGTCTCAATAAGCATTTGATGTTGTCTTCCTAGCTGTATAATTATACAATTTGTCCATTATGTAGGTTAGCAATGCTCAAGAAGAACTTCTGCAGTGGCATGCTGAAAATGCTAAGAATAACCCTAAGATTATTCATGCAACAGAGAGGTGTGCAGCTGGGATCATACAAGCCATCGGCCATTTTAGCCTGGGCCCAAATACATCTCCTAGAGACGTCATGGACTTTTTGCACTTCAAGCTGGAGAATGTGAATCCTGGACATGAAGTTGTAAAATTCTACTTGTTCTATGAGAGATGGAGGCGCGCAGAAGTTGAGAATTCTGAGCCGTATCTGGCAAGTCTTAAAGCAGCTTGTGTATGTCTTGAATCCTCTTTCCTTTTTTGTCTAGGATCTTAAGTGTAGAGAACCTTATTACCTAGGATGCAAAAGAAAAGTATAGACCACCCTATTTGGTATAGGTCAGTGATATGTAGTCTTCCCGAGGGGATTATATCTCCATGCTTGTATGTGCCACATTTGATGTTAATTGATTTTTTTTTTTTTTTTTTTGCAGCTCTCCCTGACTTGATATGCTACTAATATTTAGCATTTACTGCAGTGTTGTTAGCTATATTTTTGCGATAGAACTGTTGGATGTAAATGAAAGATAAACATTTTCATTTCACCTTGGCCCCCAATATAAAAGATAATAAATTAGATTTCAGATTTATGTTTGCTTAAAATACGATTAATTTGGATACATTATTAGATTAGATTTCAGATTTATGATGCATTTGACTCTTACTCTCTTAAGCTTCTCCATCATTCCTCCTGGTTTGCTACATTTTCTTGATTGTGTGTATAAAATTTCTCGTGACCTGAGAACACAACAGGTGTGGTGGTATTGATAGGTCCAAATAGGCAATCTTGTACTGGTCATCTCCCTGGTTTGTTTCCTGATGCTTCTGTTTCCTTTTTGGTTTTTTCCTTTCAATAGGAATACTTTCTAAAAGCAGGTCATGGGTCCAATGCTAGTTTGTGTCCCCCTTGCAGTTACTCTTGTTAGTTAATACTTAATAATCGGGTTATTTATTTACTTGCATATTTTGCACTTTTTGTCAGGATCCATCTGGGGTTTTTGTCCATCCGTCTGGCATTGAGCAATCTCTTTGCGACATTATAGACTTATTGAGATCGTATTATGGAGATGAACGGGGAAAACGGTTCCGGGTTTGGGTTGATCAGGTGTTACCCGTACAGATCAGTCCAGACACATGGCTTGTGAAGTTCAAGAAGTGGGAGTCATCTGGTAAGAGCTATATTATTTTCCTTCGTTACTTTCTTGATATTTGCTGCTCTTAATTTGACTAGCTGACCTTTGCAGGTGAGGAGCTAAAATGTTGCACGTCCACTGCTATACTAAGTTCAAAGGTGAATTATGAGACTGATGCATGGGCGTTCCGCTAAACTTGTGC
>QEOT01004808.1:16820-36854 GCA_003123785.1 Pterocarya stenoptera | reverse complement strand
TAAAGTTATAAGAAAAGTTTAAAGATAAATAGATTTTATTGTTATTGTAGAACTCACTTTTGCGGTGTGTTTGATGTATAAAAAAACGCTTGAAAATATATATATTTTCATTTAGATATGGACCAAGATTCTCTAGAGTTTCTATCTAAATTATATGACTTAAAATGAGAAATAATAGACGTATAAAGCAGACTACACAACTTTTATTATTGCTCCTATAAATCTCTCACGCATTATAAAATCTTAATAAATATTATGAAACTTATTTTATATATTTATCCCTGTTAAGATATAAAATAAATAATAAAATCTATATCTTCCTATCAGCTTAAATTTTTGAAATAAATAGTAATTATACATAATATCATAACAGAGGGCTACTCATTGAGGGAGAGTTTGGTCCACACGTGAGAGAGTGTTAAGATATAAAATAAATAATAAAATATATATCTTCATATCAGCTTAAGTTTTTGAGATAAATGATGATCACACTCTTTTACTCTGGATTAAAGTTTAAGAGATCCAAATCATATATATAGATTTGTGCTTGCATTACCATAATAACATAAATTTAATACAAAGACCCAAAATTAAATAAATTTATTACTTTATACCAATCTTCATATAGAAGAGCATTACATTACAAAGTGGAGAAAAGTATTGCTCTTGAGCCGATGACATTGTACTTGCCACTCTTTATCTTTTGGATATAAAATTATCGAGGAAGATGATAGAAAGCTTTATGTTCACTTTCATTGATGATGGAAACGGTGTTCAAAGAAATTTGAAGAGGATTTCCACCACCTTCTTCGAGTAAAACTAAAAGGTTTTCAGAAGTTTTGAGGAACGATCGAGGAACATGATACCTAGAAAATCATAGAAACATAGAACATAAGTAATCACGAAGTATTTTTTATTGCTTATGCATTTATTAAATGTATGTGCGCAAGAGAAACATTTTTAAATACAAAGTACTTTAACAATAAAGAAATTACACAAACTAATGTTATTTTATGTGGTACGTTAAATTATAAAGTTATTTTTATTATAAAGTAAATATAACAGATTTCATGAAGCCACATCAATTTGTGAATTTACTTATATAATATTTTTGTGTCTGTAACAGTTCTCTTCTTAAATACAAAAGTATTCATGAATAAGCGTTAATTTATGGGTGTAGTACTTACATTGTTTGTGATGGATTGTTGCTCTGAGGGTCTAGGAAAGAGACCCAATATCGACCAATGCTTTCCCCATTGACCCAAGCTTCACCTTTCCCCATTGTGCTGAGATTTAAGGCCACAGGCTCATCTCCCATTGGTGCGTCGAAAAATATCTTCAAAAATTTTATGTACAAGTATAATAATTAAAGTGAGAGCTAATTACCCAATTTGTATGCAGCTTTTGTTCCCACAAAGATCACAAAAAATGGTGAATTTAAACCGTCTTCTTCACTGATTAATGGCAAACTCAATCATTCTCTCCGACTTCCCTCATTTATAGCGGAAGAATATTATAAAATATTTGAAAATATCGTAAAATTATACATACCTTATACCAAGTAAACGTATGATTGATTGGGATTTCGTCTTGACTCCACACAACCTCATCCAAACTCTCTTCTCTAAATATATGTAACTTCTCTCCAAGTAGTCCGACCTGTACTTGGAATGGGATTAAAATGTCACGTTCGGGAGAATTAAAATGGTGGAATTGGAATGATTGTTGGAAGAGAAACGGAGATATATAACCTGATATCCCCATGCATAGTTTGTAAGGTTATAGAATTGATCTTCCTCCATGCATTGAATTTCCACTTTTGTTAATCCAGCAAATTTACTTTCGAGAAATGCTCCTGAATCCTTCACACAATATTAATATTATTATTATTCTTTTTTTTATTATTATTAGTAAACATGTAAAAGAGGTGGAATCAATGCTAATATTATATAGAAAAAAAAGAAATTCCAAAATAATTACCGGTAGCCCGACCATAACACTGACTATGGAAATATTGTTTATCCCATCATTTAACATAATTGGAATATCCATCATGAATCCCTTCACATTATGACTTCCATGTGCAGTTCCTGATGAACACAATGATCATGTATGTATATAGAGAGAGGTGAGCGTTACTACTAGATGGATACTCAGAATTTCTTGAAATTCTAAACCAAAAAAATGATACTTACAGTCGTGGGTTGCGCAAGTGCCGTGCAGTCGCTTCGAAAAAAAGTGGAGTCTACTAATAAAAAATTAATTTTTTTCCAAGTGGATCCCGTATATATTCATTTTTTTCAAAATGACTGTATGGCGTTTGCGCACTCACGACTGCAACTATCATTTCTCAATAAAAAAAAAAAAAAAAAACCCTAGATATTTTGCATGATCTTTCTATGTTTACATATGAAGTTGTCTACCTATATATATGTTGTTCAAGAAAGCATGAGCAACATGCCCAAGAGATTCAACATGAAGCACTGGCTTGGTGCAAGACAAGTTGTGTTCAAACCTGAAATCCAAAATTAGCTGAATCCATTAATATTTCTTTCTTTCATAAAAGCAATTAAGATGACCTCATTGGTACATAACTGTGTTGAAATTAAGTTCATGACTGAGAAAGGGATCATATGATTACCTAAGAGTGTACCAAAGATAATCGGATATATCCTTGGTGGTATTCATGTGCTCTAGAAATGTATTCGATTTTAGTGAAGTAGTATCTTCGATATTTGGGATGACATCTTTGAATTCTTCCCAATTATCAGTTGAATCGAACAATTGGGTAGGTTGTATGACTCTGTTGTTATTCTCAGTATTCACCTTTGCAAGAGAAACAGAAATAAGAGAACAAGAACTATATATAGCTAGCACAAAATCAAAGGAAAAATGAAAAAAAAAATCATATTCTTATATATTTATCATTAGAGGTCAAGAGAATAAGAACTGTTTTTTATTAAATGGATCATCCCAGATATGAGATGAGATGGTTTTAGATAAAAGATGAAAATTGAAAAAAATATTATTAGAATATTATTTTTTAATATTATTATTGTTTTGGGATTTGAAAAAGTTGAATTAGGATTTGAAAAAATTGAATTATTTAGTATATTTTGTGTGAGAATTTGAAAAAGTTGTAATGATGAAATGAATCTAATAACATGAGATGAGATGAAACACTTTCTGAATCCAAACGGAGCCTAAGTACTAGCTACCTAACAGACTGATCGAGATTTCTTTCTATTCAGTATATGGAGGAAAACTCTATACTATTATCAGAATTTTAGAAAATAGTAAATAGTTTGTATTCAAAACAAAAAAAGATGTGTGGAATTACAAGGATGTAAGATATTCACCTAGAGAGAACATTGTCAATTATAACTTACCTTTGCCGTGTTGAAAATTACATTTTTGCAGTCTGGTAGAATGCTGATGGACTTTGGAAGCAATTCAAATGATGCATTTTGGAATTGCACAGTAGCATTATGCCCATCATGATTTGTGAGAAATGCCACACATCCTCCGGTCTCTTCTTGGAAGACATAGGCCTAATCAAGTTAAAATACATCATGAATAAGCAAAAAAAATCAAATGTCAACACAATCTTTTAAATTTCATCTTTCATTCAGTACACGATGCAAATGATTTATGGGATAACATAAAGATTTGGGACATCACCTCTTGATATTGACCTAAAGAGAAGTTGGTTCCCACTGCTTGAAGCAAAGTTGTAGAGCAGAGTTTAATAGCAGCATGCAACTCTCTAAGATGTCCCCACTTGGGTTGCCTTAATAGACCTAAAAATGAGACATTTTACTCGCAAGCTGGTGTGAACGACACACCCTCTACACTGCTGATATGACAAAATTCAATTTGTAAAAGAAGTACAAAATCAAATTATCTTGCAAAATTGAATCTTGCCTATACTACCAGCAGTGTAAAGGATATGCACTTCACATCGGCTTGCAAATAGAATTTTTCAAAATAATTAGAAGTCGGAACTGAAGCAATTAGAGGAAGCATAAAATATATTTACTACACTTACCATATTCATCAAGAGGAGCTTGATCATAATAACTTGTTATGACATATGAAGAGCCTGTTCTCCCAAAGTTTGTTCCACCATGGTACTAAACGTGGAGTGTGCAATTAGGTTAAGACAGCTAAAATGGTTTCTGTGATGTATGTAGAATATGTAATAAGTACTGAAAATAACATACCATGTAGTAATTTATATAGCTTCCATTTTTTGCAATAAAAAGTGCAACATGAAATGCAATATCTTCAGCAGACCTTATGTATGGCTTCTCACCATATACTTGATAGCTTCGAAATCAAAGAAAAGTATAAATGATCAGTAGAGTTGTAAAATAACTGTGAAAGCTAAACCACCACCAATATGGCAACCCTCAAAGCGTATTACTACATTCACAAATGGATTACACAAAATCAATCCCACAAACTAACGTGACTTCATCTGATCCGTTAGATCTCTTTATAATAGAAATAACTTTATAATCTGACAAATCACATCAAGCCACATCAATTTATGAGATTTCTTTTGTGTAATCCATTTGTGGCTAGAGTATTTTCCACTCAAATTCTCAATAACTCATTTAACTAGGTTTAGAACATCACGTTAAAGAATAGATGTTTGAAAACCGTAAAATATTATAGATCGATCATACTTTATGTGTCTATTTCTCTCACTTGATACCATGTTTAAGTTTGGATCAGAACTTGAGGCGATCTTTCTCCCATCTTACACATGCATAAGCAAGAGATTGAGATTCTTTATAATTATGTGTATGAATCACTGGATGAAATATGAGAATCGATAGAGATATCTGTTTATAATTAAACAAATTATATGAAACATGCAATTAGTGTAATGATTTTGATGAAAGCGTACAAAGATGTCCAGTTCTCTGTCCATAATGACGGCTTATTTGGAGAGTTGGGTCCACCAAAAGTCTCTCCACATCTCATCCCGTTGCATGTATTAATCTGCAATTTTTTTGTCAAATTAACTTGCAGATCAACAAGGTCTAGGGTATGTGAATATGCAATCTTAGATTGAAAGCAATTATACATATATATACATATATATGTAGGCTGCATATTGCAATATTGTAAGACAGAGTAGTAAAAGCAGAAGTGTTTGTATCAAGAGGACTAACAACAGGATCAGGAGCATCAATTTGCTTGCACATAACCCATGGCACACCAGTTTGGAGCTCAACTGCCATTTTAGCTGCCCAACGAACATAAGAGGGTCCCTTTTCCTTGAATGCTGCTTCAATGTTTCCATATTCATTCTCAATCTATATATACCAACATGCATAACCTTTTGATTCAGAAACTAAAGGATTTCTTGAAACTCACAAGATAGATAAGGTCATGTGTGAGTGTGTATGTGTGTGTATATATACATATATATATATATGAATGTAGTACCTGTGACAGTATTATCGGACCTCCTTGGGAAGCATATAAACCTTCTGACTTCATCAAGTCCACTATTTTTGTGGTGAAGTTTTGCATGTAAAACTACACAGATAGGGAATCACCCAAAAATAGTCATTGTTTTTATTGTATCTTCCAAATTACATTGAGTGGTGTCACCTCTCGCGAGCAGATTCATAACTCAATCACTTAAATTGAAAACTATTAAAAATTTGATACATAAATTAAGAAAAAATTTAAAATGAAATACAACAAAGACCAACGTGTAGAGAGAGAGAGAGAGAGAGAGAGAGAGAGAGAGAGATGGTTACCTTAAACGGCTCATTGTCGGATCGAAAAATAATGCCAGGGATGTCATGCAACCAAAATGGAAATCCCCTGTTCCAGAAAAGGTGTGGCGTGTCAATTTAAATAATTTCAAATGTTTTTTTTTAAATATATTAATATTTACTTAATTGGCATTTTGTGATCACCTCTTACTAGAATACAATTTGGTATTACTTTTAATTTTTAGGTGACCGGACTCGTAATAAAATGCTAGATTTTGTCGATCATTTTTCAAGCAAAAAAGTAAAGCCTTGCCCATAATTTTCCAATATGGCTAATAATTAGCCGAGTCTGACATTCACACTATATATAATACGTATGGCTAATAATGCTAAAAAATAACTATGGTAAATTATATAATAAAAAAAAACACTAATAAAAAATCTTTAAAATGCTATAATTAATTAAAGAGAAATACTTTAAACACAAAGATATTACACAAAAATAAATTCACAAACTGATTTGGTTTGATGTAGTATGTTAGCTTGTAAAGTAGATCTAACGGATCTCATGAAATTACGTCAATTTATAAGTTTATTTTATATAATTTCTTTATATATGTAGCAGTTCTCGTAATTAAATAATTATAAATAATTCATGAGAATAATAAATAAATGCATGTGCATATAATTATATACGTACGTACGTACCCATAAGTCCATTCACTCTCAATGAAAGGACCGATCCTAAGACAAGCATATAGCCCTTGTGCATGGATTTCCTTCATGAATCGCACCAGATCATTTCTTCCACTGAACTCGTACTGTTCAACAGCAAATGCCCCCAAATATCACCGAGAGAGACTGAGAGAGATTAAAGAGGGTTTAAGTAATTACCTGACCAGGCTGGGGCTCGTGAAGGTTCCAAAACACATAGGTTTGAATCACGTCCACTCCTCCTTCCTTCGCTTTGGCTATCAAAGATGGCCACATCTGCAACAAACTCAATTTTCCTTTATTTTATCCATGTGTACGTATATATGTAGAAAAATGATTTAGGCTAGTAAATTCTATAAAAGTACTAGATCACTTACAAACAGACATGATTTACTATATATATGGTATGTTAAATTGTAAAATATATCAAACGTATCATCTAAAATCATATCAAGTTGTATATTTATTTTTATGAGATCTCTCTCTGTAGCTGTAACTTCTCAGATATGTATAGCATATGTGATTATATTATATACTACATTTTTATCCTACGTACACGCGATATCATTCATAAATTATTAGATCAGTTTTTGTCTTTCATTAGAAGCATCACATTTATTCGCAACTATGATATGTTTTTAAGTATAGATAGCATTAAATTGCGGTCACATGAATGTTCCATAGATTCGCCAAATTTAACTTAACACCAGAGTGCACATGATTCCCTACAGTGCTGCTCTTTTTTAGTCAAAATCAGCATAAATTAAAGAAAAAGCAGAGTCTCCCCATATTAAGGCATTTCAAATGAATACGATATTGAACATGTGGCAAGGAACCAAAAAGACAGCCAAAGGTTGGACAAAGTTCCTGCCACCCGTGATGAACTAGACAAAAAAATGATCTGCCATACTTGTGCGGTAAGCTATGTTTCATGCATGCACAGTACTGACGGTGGAAGTTCAGCTTCTTCCCTTTTTTTTCTGCCAAAAAAAAGGCCGACTTTTCTTGTCTTTGCAGAGAAAATGGTTGCCAACCAGATTGCTTTGTCAAAAAGGAGAAGACTATGAGTAAAGATCAGGGAAATGAGTCATTAATTAAGTTGGGATTTTATTGGGCAATTCCATCGAGAAATACAACCATTTTTTCATCAGCTAGCTAGCTCAGGCATTGTTTTGAACACAACAACTACTACTAGAATATAATCACTGTCTTGCAGCATATGAATATCGACTGAGCAAATTAAAGCCACATTTCTTTCTTCTTGAAAGAGATTTTAATGGCTGATCATCACCTATCATCAAAAAAGAAAAAAAAGATTCTTGATGAATGTCGTAGTACTTTACCTCAGGAGTGCTACGAGGATAGTGAATCGAACCAGAAAATAGAAGTTTTCTCTGCCCATCAATAATGAGAGATCTTCCATCGTATGTGACTTCTCCTCCTCCGTCATCAGAGTGGCCGCCACCTTCTACCATTATCACCAACGCGGCAAACAGCCAACACCACCGCCACTCCATCTCAACTCGAACGTCCCAGCTCTCTCTCTCTCTCTCGCAGAGCAAGTACCATCTATAAGTTAGTTTGGGCGGGTATTTTAAGATGTTCTGAGGATGGAGATCAACAGCTGGGAGGAGAAAAATGAGTGATATGAAGAGTAGGTGAGAACGGACATCATGAGGTGAGGCGGGTTTGGGCTTCTTAGAATATTTTGTTACCATATTGAAAAAATATATATATATATTCTTACTATTTTGGTAATATAATTTATTTTGTATCATATTTTATTTATTATGTAAATCAATCAAAATCAATTAGTATCATTGATGATTATATTTTTATATTTTTCTAGTCTCTTACTCCTATAAATAGGGACATAGATTATATATTCAAAAATAAAATAAAAAATAACAAAATAGAAAAAACCCCTCAAAATCTCTCTTATTTTCTCTCTCTCCAATTAAAAAGATTAGATAATATGATCAGCTCCTAATATATTTAGAGAAAAGATATTTAAAACTAGCGGTTCTTCCATCGTCCATATGTGTCGTTTCAATTGTTTTTCAGTCACTTCTCGATCGTATGCAGTTTATGTAGAAAATGGGATATATATATATATATATACATATATATATATATAATTAGTTACCTCTGCCCAATGAAAAGAAAAATAAAAAGAATAATATTACTCCTCCCACTGGGAGCTATTGTTCGAATTTTTTTTTTTTAATAATTAAAAAAATATTTTTTAATGATGTTGTCAAATTTTTAAGAAAATATATTTAAAAGTGTTTAAAAAATACATGTGAAAAAAAAAACAAAGAAGAAACATAAATAAAATATACCATCGGGAGGCCCCAAAGAGAGCTTCTTGTGGTGGCTGTAGAGTCACCCAAATAAAAATGTCTCTCAAGTAATTGTAATTATTAAAATAAATGAAAATAGGCGACGAGTCATAATTTTAACCATTGAATTTTAATGATCTATGATATAATTTTATAAAAGAAGTGCTACAACTATAAAAAAATTTCACAAAAGTAAACTCTCAAACTTACATAGGTTCATATGATACATTTGATTTACTTTATATTAAAAGTAAATTTATAATCTAATATACTATATCAAGCCACGTTAGATTATAAGTTTATTTTTGTAGGATCTTTTTGTAATTAAAACATTTCTCATTTTATAATTTGTTAATAACTAACTTGATATCGATCGCATTGTATCAATTTTGGTAGTTTAGAATAAATGCAACCAACTTCAATAGAATGAAGGAAAGAAGAGTGTATTTAATTATCGGCCTCTTATTTTATTATTTGGTCGAAGATTTCAATTATACAACATATTAATGAAGAAATAAAATGACAAGAAAACTTACTTAATGGGTGCAAACATATATCCAAATCAGAGTTTTATTTATACTCATCATCTCCACACACCATATTTTTTTTTTAATTTTTAGTTTTATTCTTTTTAAACATATTGAATTATTATACTCATCATCCATATAATGCATATGAGCATTGCTATTCATAAGCCTATACATCACACATCACAATTTTTTATTTTTTAAAATTTTTTATTTGTTGGTCTTATTCTTTTTAAAATAATTGAATTCTTCTACTCATCATCCATATAACACATATTTAATAAAAGAAAAAAATTAAAAAAAATCACAAAAAAGGTGGTGTGTGGTGTATGAGGCTTATGAATAGAATTTTTCAATACATATTTGATAAGATAAAAAAAGTATGATGTGTGGTATGTAGAGATAATGAATAGAAATTTTTTATCCGGAATAATATGCAACCTAATGGGCCGGCACATGATCATATATATTTCATAATTAAAATTATAAATCAAAGAGAGAAAAGCATATTTTTTTAATGTTTTAATATTAAATTAAACCACCACTTTCAGTTTTCACTTCATCCATACTGATCAGCGAGCTACTAAAATTATTTTGCAAGGCTACGGCATGTTGGCTTGCCTGGGGTTCCAAGTTTCATCCAAAGTTTGAGGTCGACCTCGCATCGCTCCGCCGCAACAAGTATGTATGCGAGGGACCTCATGATGTGCCCCCACTACTCTTTCCTCTTCATTTCACCAAATTATAGGAGCCCATGGCATCCATATTTCTTGATTATAAACTGTATTTCTACGTAAATATCTTGGCCAAGGATCGCTTTCATGTTTGCAGAAGATAGAGGAATATAGTGTGACAATAATTTACCAAAATTAAAAGTTTTTAAGGAACCCCTCTTCCTCCCCTTCTCCCACAAGATAGAGGAATATAGATTTGTTACTTCTCTTGTTGGTGCATTTTTCGATTAGGAGCTTGGAAAGTGGTGAATTTGCTTGGAATGCTCTTCTATAATTCTATATAATAAAGAATAATTTTATTCATCATCTCCACGCACCATACATTATATATAATTTTTTAATTTTAATTTTTTTCTTTTCTCAAATGTGTGATGTATAGATGATGAATAGAAGAATTTAATTAACTTAAAAAGAATTTTTAAAAAAAAATGATGTGTGGTGTATGTGCGAAGATGATAAATAACAAAACTCTATAATAAATAAATGCAAGAGAAATAAAAAGATAGAAATATTGGAAATTACGTGGTTCAAAATCGCTCGAAAATTCACTATGATAAATGATGATGGCGCAAACTCTCGTGGTCTCTCGTGCCCTATGTTACAATGCTTGGAAGCGTAGAGGAGAGGTTGGAGAACATAACGGTGCTCTTGGAAGCTTGGACAACATAAATATCTCCTTAGCTAATGCGTGTGCTTCCCTTTTTGTCTAACTTGCACTCAATTTTACGTCGCCTCCTTGTCAACTTGTCAGCTATAGTCAAGTCTTGTCCTTCTATATCAGCCCCTATCTTTAGTGGATGTTTGAGATTACGGTTTAAAATATATTTTATAATTTAAGAAATAAATTTTATTTTTAACAACTTATTTACCGTTTGATAATTATATGAAAACATTATCAAATATGTTATATTTATTTAAAAATAAATTTAAAAAATATTTTTTGAAATAGAAATGACATAAAAGATCATTTGATTTTGTAAAGATTATGACCATATCTTTAAATATTTTAAAGATTATGACATAAAAAATCATTTGATTTTTTAAGACTCATAACGCCACCCTAAAAAAGCCTTTAAGCTTTATTTGGTTATACAAATCATATAATTTTATCCTATCTAATCATTATAATTTTTTTAAACTCTTACATAAAATACAATAAACAATTCAATTTTTTCAAATTTCAAACAAAAATTATATTCTAATATTATTTTATTTAACTTTTAACTTTCATATAATCTCATATCATCTGTGTAACCAAATAATACCTTCTTGTCAATTGACGGGAGTTTTTATCTCTTCCTCTCTTCTCTCCGTATTTGTTGTGGGCTACAAATATATATATGGGCTGGGCTTACAATATATGGCTTGTGATATTCATACCCAACAACTTCAATGACCCTACTGTATATTTAAGATGTGATCTTTATACAAGTCTTCAGAGTCAAAACTTGACTTCTTTAAATTCTGATATTCATGTATTCTCTATCTCATCTTTCCTACTATTGCCAACAAACCTAATTTTACATAAATAAATTAAAAAAAGCTTTATTTTATTAATTTTATGTGTTTATTTTCTCCCAATCAAAGTTTTAAATTTCCCAAAATTAGAAAGCTCAAATCTAAGTACTTTATAGACCAGAAATATTTTTAATTTTAAAAAAAATTGTAAGTGAAATATATTGTCTAGTTTGAATTCAAAATTTACTTCAACTTATTTCATTTTATTTTATTATTATAAATTTTTTAAATTTTTATATAAATATAATAAATAATTTAATTTTTTTAAAATTTTAAAATAATAATAATAACTCATCAAAAACTATTTACACAGTCGACAAAACAGATGTCTGATGATGTCCTGAATAACGTTGGGTGTCTGGTCCTTGGGACAGAAACGAAGGCATGTCTGGTCAATGTTGACAGCTTGTCTGAACTTACTCGAAAGAAGCTTCACAGAAGGCAGCGAAAAGGTTAGTGACCCCCCATCCCCAACCCACGTGTTCATTTCATTTGGACCCCTACTTTTCTTTTCTTTATTTGTCTTTTTCATCCACTGCTCAATTGTCTCCTAATGATACTGACCCTCTTTTCCTTCTACATTCTTTCTTTCTTTCTTTAGTTTGCATTGAATCCATGACAAAAAAAGCTCCACAAAACGGCGGCCACTAATGCACTCATGCTTTTTCAAACATAATATTATTTTAATTTTTTTCATGTGTACAGCCATTTCAAAGATAATAATTTAATTATAAAAATAAATTTAATTTATTAATTTTAAAAATATTCTAAAATATAATAATTAGTTTAACGGAAAAAAGGCAACCTAATTAGATTAAAAGCCTAAGTTGGGCAAATCGTGAAGAGCCCTATTACTAGATCTGTCGGCTGCTTTTGACAGATCAGTGTGTATAAATTATATATATATATTTATTTTTTAAATATTTTTAAAAGTATTTAAATATTTTTAAAGGATAAAAAAATATAAATCTACTAATAATTACTTCTTTAATTATTAAAAATAATATTAAATATATGAATATAAATTGAGGAAGGACAAAGTATTATTCAATCGTGAAAGGTAGATTGAAGAGAAAAAGATCGAAGAAAGCTGATGGCCGGGATGTTGAAAAGGGTTGATTATTATAAATGACGGTCATGAAGATAGAGTGATGGACAAGGCGATTCGTGGGATTGAAGGGGCAGGCAGGCATGCATGCATGGAGGTCGGCATTGTTAATCCGAGTAGCTTCCAAACTTCTCTTCTCCATCCTTATCTTTGTATGCATATGTGTCTGTATATGTCATGCACCACGTCAGATGCAACCAACAGCCAGCTCTAGGCTCTAGCTAGGGATAGGACCAGTACCAGGAGACACGAGTTTTCCACACCCACCCTCATCTCTCTCATGACTTTATCTTCTATGTGGATTGTCCTGCCCATCTCCTTCATTTGTGGCCGGCCGTCAAAATGAGAAGGGGAAGGAAGCAATCACATTGACCCAAAATCTATTATTTGCAATGTTCTTTAATTTATTGTTATTTTTTGCTGCTCTGTTAATCATGTTTATTTTTATTTCAAGTTAACTTTTGTAAATAATTTCCATCTTATCCTAATCTATCTCATATTTCAAGTAAGATTCAAGTTGCGTCAAGTGAGACTTTCATCCTATACAATCAGTTAGTTTTAACTCGGTCCACTCAATTAAATTGACTAGACTATTGATTATGTATTAGACTATTGATTATAAAAAATGAAAAATTTTAGTCATCATTCTCACACGATACATATCATATTTATTTTTATTTATTTTTATTATTAAATATATTGTGTATGGATAATGAGTAAATAATGTAATTATTTAAAAAAATAAAACTAAAAAAAATATAAAAAATATATTATATAGTACGTGAAGATGATGAATAACAAACTTCGTTAAAAAAATATTGGCTCAAGATTTTGCAAATTAATTTTATGTCAAATTGGCATTTGTTTGGCCAATCAAAGTATATATAATTTACTTTGACATAATAATTATAAAAAAAAAAAAAAGAGTGAGATGAAGTCATATCTTTGTATAAGCGAGAAAATGATGATGATAATTAAATTATAAAGTTTGTTCACATTGCTCAAAAGTCCAACTTAAGGTCGGTAAATATCTGAAAATATTATATTTTCCATCCTAATAAAGACTATTAATTACTTAAAATTAACCGAGACTAATTGAGGTTTTGAGGGGACAAAAGTTTCAAAAAGATGAATGAAACTTGAGAGCATGTAAATCATTCCGACCGCTGACGTTGTTGCACCAACGTGGGCGCCAAGCCACCTGACGTGTAATTCAACTTCAACGATGAATTCCTCCGGATCCACTACACCGCCATCTTTTGCTAAGAATGCCACAGCTGCCACTCAGAATCGAGCATTTCCCATATGGCCCGCACCTATGAGTTCGAAACAGCCCCCCTTAGAGAGACGTGGCAAAGAACGACTGGGTGAAGTCACGATCAATGTCACCGAGGTGAGACCGTCACAGTCAACGACCGGACTTTTCTTTTTCGGGGCATGTGAGCCGACTTTGAATGAAGCGGACAAAGCAGGTGACGGAAGCAGTGACAGAATCGCCTCGAGAGCGGGACAAGAAGCACGCGTCAGTGTTGGATTTATCTGTCGTCGCATGGCGCCGCCTCTGGCTGCGCTCAGCACGTGTTCTAGTGACCACCAGAACTCACCCCCCTGGGATCCCCCAACCTTTTCCACTCCCACGTTGTTTATTTATCAATTCAACGTTCCTTGCTGGTATATAAAAGTCTCGGCTTCCTCGTTTGCTCTGCACTCTCAGGTTATCCGGAAGACGAAACAACAAAGGGCGACAATTTTGGAAACACAGAGAGAGTGAGAGAGAACGAGAAGAGGAGGAGAGAGCTTGTTGATATTTTAAGTTTACTTCCAGAAGAAGAAGAAAGGAAGAGTAGAAAAAGCGAAACTTGAGGGGATCGGAAAGGTGAATGACGAGTGAGCTACAGTTACCACCAGGTTTCAGATTTCACCCCACTGATCAGGAGTTGGTGAATCATTATCTCTGTAGGAAATGTGCGTCTCTGCCTCTCGCCGTTCCTATTATTAGGGAGATTGATCTCTACAAGTTTGATCCATGGCAGCTCCCAGGTATTTCTTCAATTTCACTTCCACTTTTGCGTCGTGGGTCAAGCTTAATCTTACTTCAATTGCCTTAGACTTGTTCAGTTTCTTCATATGGATAGTTATGGGATTACGTATTCCCCTTTTCAGTTTCTGAGATTGAGAAAACTGAGTAACCCTCTTCTTTTTGTGAATCTTCTGATCCAATCCCGGAAAATTTGAATGACTTTTTGGGTTAAATGAAAGTTGCTGAATTATGGATTGAGTTTGTTGTGTATTTCTCTCTCAATTTTCATTTTCGTTTAATGTCGTTGTTTTTGTTGATTTGAGCAGAACTGGCTCTGTACGGTGAAAAGGAGTGGTATTTCTTCTCCCCAAGGGACAGGAAATATCCAAACGGTTCCAGGCCGAACCGGGCGGCCGGAAACGGTTACTGGAAGGCAACCGGAGCCGACAAGCCCATTGGCAAGCCAAAGCCCTTGGGAATCAAGAAGGCACTTGTTTTCTATGCCGGCAAAGCCCCCAAAGGAATCAAAACCAACTGGATCATGCACGAATACCGCCTTGCAAATGTAGATAGGTCTGCCGGAAAGAAAAATAACTCCAGGGTACATCTTCTTCTCCTTATCAAACTGCGACAAAAAACCGAGAGAGTAGAAGAAGTACAGATATTTTTTTGTTCCTAAATTCTGGCCTAATTTGTTGGGTTTTTTGGTTCCATTGCAGCTTGATGATTGGGTCTTATGTCGAATCTACAACAAGAGAGGCACAGTGGAGAAAAACCATACTACGACGGAGCAAAAGATGGCAAGTTTCCCGGAAGTCGAGGAGCAGAAACCAAATATTATGGTGCCGGCCGGGCAGAACATGGCACCGTCACCGATGATCGGTAACTACCAATTCCACTCGGAGACGACGTCGGATTCGGCGCCGAGGTTGCACACGGAGTCGAGCAGCTCGGAGCAGGTGGTGTTGTCGCCGGACGTGACGTGGGAGAAAGAGGTCCAGAGCGAGATGGACAGTGGCTTCAATTTTTTTGATAATCTTCAGTTCAATTTCATGGATGGGTTTGCAGAGGACCCTTTTGCCTCTCAAGTTCAGTACCAAATGGACCAGCTCTCACCTCTTCTCGACATGTCCATGTACCTGCAGAAGCCATTCTGACTCGACGGTTGAGATCTATTTAGATGAATTGGGACCCTCCAGAACGTGGGCGGGCCCCAAAAAATATGTTGATTCATTTTATTGTTCTATACAGTAGTACACTTCCATGGTGGGACCAGACAATCTGTCTGTGTTAAGAAAGATGTGATGAGATCTCTCAACCGGACGCGTTTAGATCTTCTCTGTGTTAATATGTGTTGACCCATGTAGGAGAATTGTTGAATTTTTCAAATCTTTTGAAAATCGTAGCAAATATATATTGAAATTTCTAAAAAGAAATTGCTGATGCGTTTTCCTTTTGTTAGTTGGTGGTTGGAGGTTGAAGATTCAGACCTTTGGGTTGAAGGAATTGAAAAGCTGATGGATTTGAATGAAGAATTATTATAAGAAAAGAGGGAGAAGTTTCACTCATCACTATCATAGATCTCACCCATCTTGTCTTGCATTGAAATGTCTGTAAACAAAAAATATAAAACAAAAAGCAAAAAATGGAAAGATCCCCAAGGCAGCAGACGCGGACCAAGGGCCCAAGGGGTGGTGTTAAGTGTTGGGATGTTGAACTTTATGCTAACACTTTTAGATGTTGGAAGCGGATCCCCAAGCAAACATTCCCCTCGGGCTTCTTATCAAATATGCTGCTTCTGGGGGTAGTTCAAGCTGAATTTTAGCTTTGCCACCATTGGTGAAGCTCAATGCTATAAGAGGGCTTGAAGTATTTCCTGACATCTTGAAGGCTTTGGAATGGCATTCGACCTCTCCAACAGAGAGGGAGAGTCTTGTCATCCAATGCTTCTCTTCCAGTTAATTCTTTCTTCACCTACATACATAACATAAACTTTATACAAATTTTTAATGCAAACCTATAGCTGAAGAAGTAGTTCTAAAACTGCTGCAGTACAAACAATTATGGTAACTGAATTTCGCAATGAATCATTGACCGAAAAATAAAAATAAATAACGAGTATGGGTAGGACAGAAGATATTATGTAAGGTTACAACTGTAAGACAATGTTTGTAATTCAGGAAATTGGGAAGTAATTCAGCAATTATAAAGCAATCCAGACATATGAGGAAAAAAACTGGATTAGATATCCCAGATCTATATCCATATTATTAGTATACGGTGCTATTTTAGTACTAAAATTGGAAAACGTTAAGCCTTTCACTTACCAAAGAAGTTAAAGCTTCATAAGCCTGAGAGTTTAGGTAGGTATAGGAGCTCCCACTATCAAAAACTACGAGTAAGTTTTTAATTCCAGTAGTCTTCCCTCCAAATATGAGTTCTGCAAACCTGGGTGAGTAATTTTCACTGATATATATGGAAAAAAATGCTTGCTATAAGTAGAGGACAAGATGACATAATGAGGACTTCAAAACTGAAAAGAGGAGATCCAGAAGGGCTGATTACGGATGATAATGTGACATTGACATCCAAAGCACACACGAAGAATCATAAATGTTGTCCCCAAAGAAGAAATATCCTCCGCCTCAGCCACTTAAACAATGTCCAATGACGTTTCGCACCAAACATTGCCTACTAAGCTGAGATATAATGCTGGACTATCCTTTCCCAAGGCCAAGTACTCCATCAAAGGGATGAGGAGATGGACCAGGAATCTGATCGTATCCACAGCTGTAGACAAGAAATTCAGAACACAATAATGTCAGTGTACAGAAGCAACTCATGAAACTAATGATTAATTTGTTCTCACGTACATCACATATGGTGCACCTGAATAGCAGAGAAGAGCCCTTCTTATCAGGATCTGGTAACACTTGGTTATTATCAACATCCACCAAAGTGGCTATACCATTCAAAATTAGATCTCAGGATCACCTAAGGTTTGTCATCTATCTTATATGGGTCCATTTGAAGATATAGGCAGCACAGTCAGGTCAGTTAGACGAGACAAAACAACTCAGAAAATTTTAATTCATGGTTACCATGTTAAAACACGATCCTCGTAATTGACTATGCATGGTGTTTATCCAAACAAAATTTCCTGTGCTTTCCTCCTGAAATGAGTTATATTTAATTTCCAGTTTATTTCAGCTTTGCCATCTCTGGTCCTTAACGGCAATTGTGAACAACCTGACCCATTGATGGGTAGCACTACCAGGGAAAATTTTTTTTTTCCTGCCATTAGCTGTTGAATTACATTTCCCTCTCTCTCATATAGTTTTTCCTAGATGAGAGCTCCAAGCAATTATTGGGTCAACAATAACCAGATTGGTTCCTGCTTTTTTGGAGTTGTAGGGAGCCTTTTCTTTAACCCTATTTTGGCGTGGAGTTGAAAGAACCATCAGTCTTTTAGAGGTCAAAGACTATATGGATCAAATCGTTACAGTTACCAGTTGGAAGTGTCCCTGGTCCTCAAGTTCCTTTCCTATCATAATTTGCATCTTTGTATAAGAACAATTCTAAGGTGCACTACGGCAATTCCATTCAAAGGCATGATTCTCTGAGATCACTTAAAGAAAATTAAAATTAAGAATAAACAAAAGTAATTGAGATCAAGAAAGTAAACAAAGTCACCAACCCAAGGGCTAGACGGGGTTTAAGTTGAATTCCATCCATACAGTTGAGGTAGAAAACGTCCTTGACAAGGGCTTCTAGGGATGAACCACCATCCCCAAACTGAACCTCATAGTCACATTGTTGTTCTGGGTTTTCACATTTGCGGTCGCCCGTTGGGTGCAACAATTTACAAAGAGGGTCGATACAGATTATCGCATTGTTATCAGGCCTGTACAGTGGATTAGGGACCTACAAAGAAAACTAGAATGAATTTTTCGTCTTTAATTAATAACTACTAACATGTCTGACATATATGAACAATAAGAAACGCAAAGAAACAGAGAAGATAGTGATTATTGCACAATTTGGCAAGAATCTAATAATCTATGAAAAGCTTGAAGAATTAGACTTGTATTCTAGAAACTCTCATGGTCCCATGGCCTTAAAAGGACGGGCTCTAATGGTACACATTTGAGTTTTATTTTAAAAATATTAGTCAAATTTGTAATTAAAACAACGGTATAGGCTCATAAAGCTCCATTATACCCTGTAAATATCTCGTGAGGACTTGACAACAATTTACCTCGATGCACAGGACGCAGGGAGCGTCACACTGGAGGCATATGAGGTCACTACCAGTATCAGGATCAAGAAAATATGGCTTTGATGGCTGGCCTATGTTGAGGGTAACGTTGTACAAGCCGCCAAATACGATACTTAAGTGCTACATTCAATAGATTGTGTCTTAATAGGCTTGTATAACCTGGAAAACACTATATAAGTGGGCAAGAAGTTGTAGAAGTACGTACGTACCCGATAGAATACACGTTCCCGTAAACGGGGAAAACAATGGACTATGGAGTATCCAACTCGGTCGAGCACCATTGACGATGTCACTTGCGCTGGAAGCATAGACTTCCTCCTATCATCATAAACACAATACACACACCAGAACTTGTAGCAGCAACATCACCCCGACGTTCTCTTTCTTCATCTCTCTCTGTGCGTGTTTTAGTTTTGTTTTCTGCCCCTCAATTGGCAAATGAATGGAGAGAAGTTGTAATGAATGAACTATGTGTTCGACAAAATGACTGAAAGAGAGTAGGTACGGTCAATCAATTGTGCGTTCTTGGCGTTTGTGCATGAACCCAGATCAGCCTTTTGAGATTATTGTTTGTTTTCAAAATCCATCTCAACTAATCTCAACTCATTTCATCTTTATCATTACAACTTTTTAAAATTCCTATACAAAATATAATAATATTTTCTTTTTTCAAATCTCAAAAAAATCTTCTCAAATTCCCACACTAAAATAAATAAATATTCTTACTTTTTCAAATCTCAAAAGAATTTTTTAAATTTTCACACTAAACATTCTTACTTTTTCAAATCTCAAAATAACATTCTTAAATTCCTACACAAAATATAATAAATAATTTAACTTTTGTAAATCTTAAAATAATAATAATATTAAAAAATAATATTCATAAAATATCTTATTCTACTATTCACAAACTATCTCAACTATGTGAATTTTTATTAATAAANCGCAGAACAGAATGTGATACGATGAGATAGAATGCAATAGAAACAAAGACAGAGGGAACGGGTTACCTACTCTTAACGGTCAAAGCGAACCCTTTCATTCCGAATTAAAG
>QEOT01004805.1:250158-303763 GCA_003123785.1 Pterocarya stenoptera | reverse complement strand
ATAAGTTATACACATTTATTTTAAAATAATAATAAAATTTGTGATGTATATAAAAAGTTATTTTTTAATAATAAATCTTATTTATTTTAGAATAATGATACACACAATATATTGTATAATATATTTCACAGCAAAATTATAAAATGAAGATATTTTTATAAAATATTTTTATTTTTATAAGATATTTTATAAAAATATACCTCATTTTATAATATATTGTTCAATGTGTTGTGTATAAATCATTTTCTAATGAGATATTAATTAGGACATTCATGCGCATGCATACGTATACGTTTGGGCGAAAAACAGCTACGTACCTAGCTAGGGAATATTACACGTTCGATCAAAGGACAATATGTATCCGTATACATACATATATATATATATATATTAACGTGTTATACAAACTACGGAACCTGATCATCAGTATCATGTTCGGACTTGACACTAATATCCTTATTATATTATATATTCCGATTGGTGCTCCATCGGCGGTATGAGGTAATTAACTAGCTACGTGCTGGATTATGCCCCCTGCGTCCGGAATCATTAATTTTGTCTCCGTTCACCTCATGATCACAAGATAAAAGGGTAGCTAGCTAGCTGCAGTCTCACGCAAGTATATAATATATATAAATATATATACTAGGGAATGGCTTTGGGATACACCTGACATAATGATTTAAATAAAAAAAATAAAAAAAGTCAGTAGCTTATTTGTCTGGAAAAAGAAAATACAAGGTTATAGACAAAAAATTAAGATTAAAAAAAATCTAAATTTCGGCAAAGTATTAGCATTGGTCTGCATCCATATTGGATTATTTATTTACTCTCTATATAAGAATAAAATATTATTAATTTAATAATTTTTTAATTTTAATTTTTATCACATTTTATAGTTCTACTAATTAAAATATTAATAATAATTATATTCTAATCAAATTAATAATATCAATATTAATATTAATAATAATTATATTCTAATTAAATTAATAATTAATATTATATATTGAGTGTTTTAAGTATTTTATTAGTTAAATTTACATAAAGTTGAATTTTACAATGAGAATGTCTAAAGCGTTTAGGTTCTAAAGAGTAAAGTCATTTTAATTTTTTAATTTTTAAAAAATTGAAACAAAAAGAAAGGGAAATGAGTACATCGTTAGAACAAAAAGGACATGAAAAAGAGACGTCAATTCATGTGTGCCGCGAGGCTATTAAGGACCTTTTGGTAAAACATGATCCTTCATTAAATTCTACAAGAGAGCTACACGTCAAATAGTTAATGGTCTTAAGGACCTTTTGATAAAATATGATCATTTATTAAATTCTACAAGGGAACTACACGNTTATGACTTGACACGATCACACGAACATACCCAAAAATACGAGTTGTCACCCCTATTATTGACCCTAGCTCTAATATATAAATAATTATTTCTTAATTAGATCAATCCATCTTTGTATGTCAAGAGTCTAGACTGGTGCTTCTTGTTTCATCCTTTTGTCCTTTGTCTTGGTCCTATAATTTTTTCTTTGAACTTTATTGACATTTGTGTATTGTGGTTGGTTTTTTTTTTTTTTTTTTGATGCCTGAATTTTGGTTTTTTTGAGAATTTGTAACCCCAGGTATCCAGTTGAAATCACGATTTTCTTCTGCTATAAGTGAGGATTTTTTCAATAAAATTAGGATACCGTATTCTTCTTAAAAAAAGAGAAAAAAGAAGAAGAAGAGAGTCTAGACTGGATTATGCATGCATGTGATGATGAGCACGAGTCAGAGGCTCGATCCTTACAAGATTAATGGAAGATCAACTCCTTTCTATTTTAGCACGAGGTTGGTCCATGATTGGCATTCATATTGGAATCATTATTCCTCCATAATTTGTAGGCTCAAATTAGTCAGAAACTACAGACACGAATTGAGTCTCTCTCTCTCTCTCTATATATATATATATAAATATATATAATATATCACAACTGAAAAACGAGTTCCATTCCAATTTCAAATGTGTCACAACCTGATCTATCTATGGAGCCCATCATGTTTTTCAGCAGTGTCAGATAAGATAGTATGCAGAATATATAATTGGTGCAACCAGCCCCCTCGTGATCAAATTTGCACCCCCCCCCGCCGGCCCCCAACCCCAGTATATATGCACAGATAAAACAAACCGACATGTAGAACTTGCAAAACTTTGAAACCAAAATCTCAAACTTTTAAAATTCCCATCTTATCATTACAATTTTTTAAAATCTCCATACAAAATAAAACAAACCGCTTTTAATACCAAACCAATCAATTTTTTTTCTAGGCTCCAAGGCCGAATTAAAGCCACAATAATTAACGGCAATTCTTAATATTTCTTTTATCTATTTATTGCTCTGATCTCTCTTTGTTTAATTAAGAAAAAATAAAAGAAACATTAAAAAGAAGTGCCGTTAATTAAATAGATAAATAAGTGATTAACTTTACAAAAAGTATACAATCGATTCGTTAATATATTATATATACAAGTGTTATATAATTAGATATATAGATATTTATATATATATCATTCGTTTAATTATATATCAAGATAGGAAAATGTTAAGCGTCCCGCTCCCAGCTCTTGCTGGGAGCTACTGCTTGCATTAATGTATTTTTTTATATGTTTTTATTTAATTTGTTTTAATAATTCTAAATATTTAAAAAAATAAAAAAATTTATAATATTATTAAAAAATACTTCATTCATCACGAAATAAAAAAAAATCACGAAATAAAATAAAAAATTATTATTTTTATTTTACTTCGTGATGAATGAAATATTTTTTTAATGATTTTTTTTACTTTATGATTAAAAAAGTATTTTTTAATATTATTCTAAATTTATTTTATTTTTTTAAAATATTTAAAATTATTAAAAAAATTTATATAAAAAAAAATTAAAAAAAAGATATAAAAATATAATGGTACATGGAACACCCAGCGGGAGCTGCAGCATCCTCCATCAAGATATGAATTGTGCTTTACTTGTTGACTGACAGAGAAAGACTTATGATTAGCCAAACATGCGGTCGTTGAGGCTACCATAGAAATGTCATTCAGTCACCTCCACGAGGCGTACGGGCGTACGCGTGGTGGAAGAGAGTAATAATGGCGGAGGGTCCTCTCGCTTGCTTTTTTCTATTTTTTTTTTGCTGGATCTCTCACTTGCTTTAACTAAACTGCATGCATTCTCTCGTTGAGGTTGAGGTCTATTCAGACATGATCTGGCTGGGAAACCCCTTCTGATCCTTGCACGAAAGTATGCATCGTTCACTGGATCGTAAGGTATCTTTTTTAGGTTTTCAGGGGTCGGCTCTGTTCGCCATGAAAAGAAGCACCCATGCATGCAGCCCCAAGGACTGGAGACTTTTCAACTTGTCGCCGTTAATGAAGCAGCCCTCCACCAGTACTGGTCGAAAGGAGTAAGAAAATGTTCCCTGCCCCATGCCCATGCATGGATTCCAGATTCATAATTATTAATGTGTTCAGTCGACTGCTTATATATACATAGATAAATATGTACTTACCCGTAAATTAATGAGTAGGTACAGTGACTGATCAGATTGCTGGAGCTGCATGCTTATTTATATATATTAGCTAGAACAAGAAAAGGTACGTAGAAATTAAGCTAGAATTTATTAAAAACATATATATATATAATTACTGCGATTATGATAAAAAGAAAAAAGAAAAAAAAGGAGGAGGATCGCCGGCCTAGTTTCTTTGTCAAGTCATTATATATGGCCATGCACGTGCTTCTAAACACAAGTACTGCATGGAAAGTTGATAGGAGAAATTTCACTCGAACCAGCTGGCTAGCATATATAATACCATTAGCTAGTAAATGACCCCAAAAGGCTGACTAGTTAATTAAGGTCAATTTTGGCGTCCAAAACTATCCAATTCTACAATATCACGCAAGTATAATATTATAACTAGCTACCAACTACTAGCTAGCAGCTTATAATTAATGATCACATGAGTTGAATAAGCAGCTAGATGGCGTGCATGCATATGGTCGATCGACACCCACCTAGCAAAATCTGATCTTAATTAGCATGACCACATATATATAATACTAGCAGTGGCTCATGAACGTGTAAGGCACGTTTTGCCCAATTGGAAGAAAAAAAAGATTTACCTAAATATAAAAATTCACTGAAGAAATAGATAATAGCACAAATTAGGCAATGCTACAGTTACTGCTCAAATATCCCGTTTGAGCTTCCTGCTATACGTGGCATGCCACGGTTTAAAAAAAAAAAAACTTTATCTCCCAGCTCCCAACACCCCCTCCCATGTGCTCCTCATTTCCACTTCATACGTTCATTTCATGAGACTCGTTCGTCAGACGTCCGACCATGTTTTAAAACCAAGAAAGCTAGCCACTTTCTTTCCGGCACCGTCTTCCAAATCTCCTATGTCAGAACTCCACCGTCTTCCGAGGCCTTCTTGTAAGGGATTACTAGCTAAAGTTAAACAAAGTTGGTGGCTACCTTTGCATATGTAACTTAGGCAAATGCTAACAGGCTAGCCATTTAGCTGGTAAGGCTTATGGTGCATTTTAGTCCCATTAACTACAACTTTTCCAACATCATCAGAAGCATCTCAGAGATTTTCCAAAAGAAAATCACACAACAATGCCATCCAGTTATTGTGGACAAAAAATTTACACCTTCATATCAAAGTTTATTCATCATTTTGTTGAAGAAAAAACGCTCTACTGATCACTAATGAGTTTTTAGCATTATACAAATGAAGTACTTCTAAACAAAAGGCATTACAAGAAATGAAGTACTTGTAAAAAAAATCATTACAACAAATGAAGTTTTGCCAACATCATCAGAATCATCTCAGGGATATCCCAAAAAGAAAATCAAACAACAATGTCATCCAGGTATTGCGGATAGAAATGTATTACATCATATCAAAGTTTATTCATTATTCTGTTGAAGACAAAACGCTGTAACAATCGCCAATGAGTTTTTAGCACCACAACAAATGAAGTATCGAAACTTGAGGGATGTATTACGCTTCCTTCGAGGACCAAGTCGCCCAGTCGAAACTTGGTCTTCAAAAGGTTCTCGGCGTACTTTTGGAGCCTGTCAGTGGGAGTGGGAGTGACATAGAAGACCAGCTAGTCTTGGAAGTTGTTAAGGATGATGACGATGAAGCCAACGACGCAGTTAAAGGTGAGGGCGTAGGACCAAAGGCGACGGGTCTGTAGCTGCCGGGCCTGGGCACCGATATCCATGGTCTTGGGACGGGTCGAGTGGTAGTAAAAAGGAAGCGGAGGCTGAAGAGGGAAGGATTGTTGGAGGAAAAGGATGGTGGGGGTTTGATGGGGGACATGAAAAGGGTGGTGGAGCTGGCAGTGGCTCGGAGGAGGTGGGATTTGAGGCGGAGGGAGAAGCGTTTATTGAAGACGAAGAAGGTTGAACCGTTGAAGACGAAGAAGTGGGTTTCTCTTTTTGATGGGTTTGAAGACGAAGAAGATTGAACTCGCGTTGAAGACGAATTAATGCTCAAACATGCGGCCTTTTTTTTTTTAATTTTTAAACACTTACAACGTGCTTTCCAAGTCAAGCGGGAAGTGAGAGCGGGACATACGAGCGGGGTGCATAGCATTTTCCTTATTAAAAAGTGTTCATTACATATAACATAAAGACATTGGCATTAAAACTGTAATAGCTTAGAACGTAGCAAACTACTTCATTTCAGTACACTGCAGGTAGATTTTGATGCATATTATGCTGCAGTCATCAGTTCATCTTCAATTGTGTATTTACTACAAGAAATAGGAAAAGTTCAAAATGAGCATAATTGATTGAATAAATACATAGAGCTTCCAGATAAGGTATTAGTGCAAGCTAAAGAGTCCTAACATATCATAGTTAAATCCACACAAGGAACTGGTATCTTGGTGAAAAATGATTTCGATCCACATAAAGAATCAACATCCCAATTCCTTACTACCGTAAAAATACAATCCCGAGATTCTCATCTCTCATAAATTACCATTCTGATTGACAATGCTCAATATGAATGAAGCCATTTTTTATATATAAATTTAGAGCCACATATAAAATGTTCCTATCATGAGCTCCTACATGTCATACTTTCCAAGCGTGCTCTTTCTTCTTGAGTGATTCTATATACAACCATGAAGTATGTAAACGCCGTGCAATCATTTTAAAAAAAGAGTGGGGTACACTATTAAAAAATTAATTTTTTTTTTCATACGGGTCCTATGTTTTATTCATTTTTTTCAAAGTGATTAAGCGGCGGTTGTACAATTCACAGTTGCAAATATCTTTTCTCTTCTTTGAAACGTTGACCATTAGACGTACAACACTATAGTCTACTATTATATAATTATAGAACCCAGTCATTAGGAATTGTCATGCCAGCAGCCTGTTTTCTTTGACACCGAAAGTGGCAAAATTTGCGTTCCATAAACTTTTTGACACTTTATTTAACTACATTTCTCACCAATCAAATAGAACGTAACAAAAGCTGCAAAGAATAAAAATAAATGAACCCACATTTTTCCAAAATAAATGAACCCTGATTTTTCATTCTATTTCCCAGAACTATATTTCTCCAAACCCTAACCAATCATAGATTATGCTACTCTTACTTTCTAACATGAACCACATGACCCGATACAACAAAAATAATAAAGGCACTGAACACATCCTCAAGGAATCAAATATATCAACCCTAAGTACAGTAAATTCAATCTTCCAACAAAACACAAATAAGAGAAATCTTCGATGCATCACAAAGACACTTACTGAAAGGTCAACGATGAGAGAGAGAGACGACGGCAGAAATGTGAGGTTGTTGGGATTTCACAGTTTTGGCATGAGAGAGCAGAGAGAGAAAGAGAGAGAGAGAGAGAGAGAGAGAGAGAGAGAGAAAGAGAGCAAAGCGACAGAGAAAGATATGGAGGGAATGGAGATCGAGAAGCACAGGAAAGAACAAAAAAGCGGAGAGTAGGCCCTCAAATTTACAATCCACAGAAAGCAGAGAAATTAGGGGATTGAGAAGCACCATACCCGTAACACATCGGGACGAAAAACAATGATGAAGAACCGAGAAATACAGAGCGCCAGAGAAAGGTTCTCTTTGTCTTCGGGGCCTCACTCTTGAGATCTCTGGCCTTCAACCCTCATATTAACAGGCTAAAACATCTCATCTTGACAACGTCCCACCACAACATTGTAGAACGAACTTGATGTGTGTAAAGCAATCAAACAAGAACCAAATCCAGTCCTTCAAGAACAAAATTATATAAAGAACCCTACTAGAAAGAAAGACATAAGGAATAGAGTCCATACTCAATCAACCAGGGACTAGATCACTGTAGGGACCAAACAATTAACAAAACACTTGGTCACGACTCACACAGGGGCACAGGTGTAATAAAACACAGATAAACCAAAACACAGCTGCACAAGCATGATAACACTCGTCACACAAGGGCATAACTGGAATTAAAAAGTGTCAAACAAAACTACTGTTCATATACCGATAGAGGCTTTTATAGCATAAGAGATATAGGATATCAAAGGAAATTGCGCCTTCTTAATTGTAAACTTTAGAAAGAAACAAATAGGCCGCGGACTCATGTTATCTCATCATCATCATCATTATTATTATTATTATTATTATTATTATTATTATTATTATTATTATTATTTTCGATCCTTTCTTCACTTGATCTTCTCCTGGCCTGGCCGGGACTAGATGAAGGAGATGAAGGACTTCTATGACATCGATCTTGTCTTTTAATTGGCATGGGTGCATGCATTGGACAATAATGAAGAGGAACTCCTCAGGGGGTTTTGTGGTGCGTATCTTTTGAAAGTAACAAGTCGACCACGCGAGCTATTAATTGGACGTACGGTTTGTTTTTGGTGGGATCATGTTCCTTTCGTCACTGTATTCAATTCTGGATCCACAAGGATCGTAGTTCTCAATTTTAGTAACTAAATTAATTATACGCGCAGTCTTAATTACAAATTTAAACCACGTACCTATATATATATATATTAGTTTAATTTCGTATATATTTACCTGCATGCATGCATGCGTGCATATTGTTAATTTGTTACACGCGCGTACACATGACTTCCCATTTATTTAATTTGCATTATACACGTTTATATATAATTTTCACAAACTTTCATCGAAGGGTTTACATGAGTTCTGGATCGAATCATGCAGGGGAGAATATTAACACAAATAAAAACAAATAAACCGTGCGCACCATTCTAGCAAAATTACGATTCACTAATAATATTACTATTCATGTCACTGCGAGAAATCTGGGATCTATCTGCAATATCATATTGTTTTATTTGAAGTTCATATATCATGAAATGCAGGCCGTGAACATTTGGCAACATATACAGTATTTGCATGAGTTGGATCTGCATCATGAGCTCAATAAGAAAAAAAAAGGGGTTTTTCACGTTTTTATGACTTTATAATGATCATCATGTGGAGGCCGGCGCATGATCTCTTTTCCATTCGAGTACTACAAAATTAAGAAATTAACTGCGCCAGACCATATATATATAATTTTCAGCGTGAATGTCATCGGATCGCGGGACTCTTCAATGTACCCGCCGCCTCTAATAAATTTGCACAAATGTTGGACATATGTATACGCGGTTAGATCTACATGAAGAAATTTCTGTATATGCATGTTACTTTTTTTTTTGTGGTTAATATGTTACGTCTCCAACTGATCATCTAGCTTGTTACTTTGTCATACACTCATGATCAGTACTACGTATGTACTTCACGTTTCTTTAGAATATCAGCAGGTCTTTCTGATCATGTGTCCTAGATCGATTAATTGGTTATTCATTAATCATGCATCGACTCTTCTGAGGCCTCGTCGTCGACCATACATGAGTTAAGAAACATTTATGGCGTGAACAATGGCGGAACCAGAAATTTGTTGTAGGGGGCAAGCAAAGCTAAAACTATAATAAAAGATTTTTTATTCTATTTCTATACAATTTTCCTGCGATATAGAACAATCTGATAGTAAGATCTTAACTAAAAATAAAATACGTTTAATACAACCTTGTATTAAAAAAGTATATTGAAAGATGGAGAAAATACAATTAATGCATGATGCATCAATACATGAAAGAAGGGAAAAGTGAAAAAACAAACTTCAAAAACACTGCATCAAATTCAATAGATTCAATACAATTATATATATGAAAGAAGAATAAAATTGAAAAAAAGAGAAAAAAATAGAGCAAACTCAAACCGTGTATCAGGCATTAACAGGTAACAGGCAATTGAGAAACTATCAAAATTCAAAAGCTCATGATACTATACTGTAGCTTGTAGGTCTCTGCACCAAAACTCACTACAACAAATAGTGGTTTTTGGGACAGAATTTTTTCCCACAAATACTATTTGGTAGCAAATAATTATATTTTGCCACCAAAATCACGTCGTTGGAAAATTCTTGCCGCAAATAATTATATTGGACCATTTTTTTGTCACAATTTAGAATCTGTGAAAATTAATGATTTTTTCTCACAAAATTAAGCTCATCAGAAAAGGTTTGTAGATAATATTTTTTTTTCAACGATATATGCATTTATTAGTGATGGAATTAGTTGGTGATAAAAAATTTACAATTCCCGTGAATACAATTTGGTTGTAAATAATTACAATTTGCCACCAAATTCACGTCATCAGAATAATCTCGCCGCAAATAATTATATTAGATCATTTCCTATTTGTCACGAATTATAATCTGTGACAATTAAAGGATTTTTTTCACCAATTAAGATCATCAGAAAAAGTTTACAATTACATAAATTACTCTTCCCACCAATCAAGATCATCAGAAAAAGTTTGCGGATAAGATTTTTTTATGATGAAATATGCATTCATTTGTGACAGAATGAATTGGTGATAAAAAATTAACTATTCCTGCGAATAGTATTTGGTAGTAAATAATTACGTTTTGCCACCAAATTCACGTTATTAGAATAATCTCGCCGCAAATAATTATATTAGACCTTTTTCCTATTTGTCACAAGTTACAATCTGTGACAATTAAAGGCTTTTTCCCACCAATTAAGATCATCAAAAAAAGTTTACACATTATATAAATTACTCTTCCCACCAATCAAGATCATCAGAAAAAGTTTGCAGATAATATTTTTTTACGATGACATGTGCATTCATTTGTGACAAAATCAATTGGTGACAAAAAATTAACTATTCCTGCGAATAATATTTAGTAGTAAATAATTATGTTTTGCTATCAAATTTGCGTCATTATAAAATTCTCATCGCAAATAATTATATTAGACAAAATTTTATTTGTCACGTGTTTTAATCTGTAAAAATTAAAGTTTTTTTGTCACAAAATTAAGATCATCAAAAAAAATTTATAGATGATATTTTTTTACAATGACATATACATTTATTAGTAACAAAATTTATTGGTGACAAAAAAATTTAAAATCTTATATATTAATCCTTTTCACTTTTCCCTTTTATTTCTCATTTCTCTCTCTCTCTCTCTCTCTCTCTCTCTCTCTTTTCCCTTCCTCTCTTCCCGCCGAAGCCCCCTCCCTTGTTCCCTCTCTTCTCCTTCGACCACAGCGGCGCCGCCGCAGTGTAGCCATTCACTTTTCCCTTTTATTTCTCATTTCTCTCTCTCTCTCTCTCTCTCCCAGTCTCTCTCTTCCCTTCCTCTCTTCCAGCCGAAGCCCCCTCCCTTGTTCCCTCTCTTCTCCTTCGACCACAGCGGCGCCGCCGCAGTGTAGCCATCAGTCATCGGCGTCAGCCTCCCCTCGCCGGTGCCAACCTCCCCCAGCCCCAGCGTCGCCGGCATCATCCCTCCATCCCGAAACAGCCCCTCCCTCACCCGATTTGCTCTTCTCTTCAGCCCAGCGCCGCCGCAGCATCCCACCATCGCATACCACCACCACCACCTCACCGGACCACCCCCACCTCCGATCTGCCTTCCCGCACGCCTCCCTCCCTCTCCTCCCTACCGAATCGAGGCTCCTCCTTACAGGGGTTCTATGCGTCGCACGGCCCAAATCTGCCGCCAGCGGCAGCCGCACCACCTCTTCGAGGCCACCAGCCATCCACCGGCACCCCTTGCTCCCCCATGGCCAGCCCGAGTCCCGTCTCCTCTCAGATCTGTGTATACCTCTCTCTCCCTTTCATACGTGTTTTTGTAGTTCTATAACTGATTCTTTATTGTGTGGTGAATTTTGCAGATGGAATCTTTAGAGTGGATAAGAAATCTGTAGAACCATTATTACTTCAAAACAAGGTAAGCTTCTATGGCTTGATGAATTATTATCAGTTTGTTAATGTTGCCAAATGCATTTCATGCATATTTGATAAGCTATGCTTAAGTATTTGATACTATGAACGATTAGTTGAATATGATGGCATGATGTTGTGTACATAGAAACAAACTTGCATGCTTTTTATTGTGATAAGATCTTAGTTACTCTGTCCTTGATAGTGGAAGTAGATCTTTGCAATACAGGTTTTAGGCTCAAATTGATCATAGCCAAGAAATGGGTAAAAATCTAAATGAAAATTAATCAATTACAGTAAAACAACCCTCTTAAGACTAATTTCTTATTGTGCTAGTTTTTCTTGTAATGATGCCTTGTGCTCTAATAATCTAGATTGGGATGGGAAGAAATCCTACTGATTAAAGTTATGGCTTGGGGAGTTTTAATCATTGAATTTAACCTTGTACAATTTGACAAAGTTCTAGACTTATGTTAAACATTATAGTTGGGGTGCGAGCTCTTTATTTATTGTAAGTTTAATTCTCATGCTTTTCTTTATTTTTCATTTTTGCATGAACAGATTTAAGAAGCTCGAGCAAGGTGGCTCTGCTCAAGTGAAATTCATGCAAGACTCTGCAATTACATGTATTTCACAATCAATGTCAAGCCACTGACCTTGCCCCAAAGTAATTTCCTATTTTTATTAATTTTAATAGGATTGGTATAAGGCATAGATTTGTATAGCTCTCTCTCTTTCTCTCCCTTTTATGGGCTATTATATTTATTTGGTTATTTGGTGTTGGAATGATGGACATGGGTAGTATACATGATTAATAGGTTTTATAATTTAGGTGAGTGTGAAGTGGAGTGTTGTGAATGGTTGCTAAGTGTGGATTGAAATGGAGTTGTAAGTGAAGCATGAAGACTTTAGTGACACTGATTGTGTGTTTCTTCATTGTTTTGTTTTGTTTCTTTATTGTGAGTTTGGGATATTGTTATATTAGTATTTTTTTTTAATTTCATAAAAGACTATTTCTAGCGATCATAAATCGTCAGAAATATTTTTTTTTGGTCGCAAATGCGTATTTTCCACTTTTTCACTGCGGCATATAGGTATTTCCAACCCCAGTTAACCATGGTTGGTATACTTTTTGCCATGAAAGTTTGCACTTTTTACGAGGAAAAAAATCGTCGGAAATAAGAGTATTTCTAACAAATATTTCACTCGTAGCTTTAAGCACTATAAGTTATCATGTATTTTTGAGGAGTCAGCTACGACTCAAAATGGTGGGAAAAAGTTATTTTGGACAAAAATATGGATTAATTGCGACAAAATCACTCGTGGGAAAAATGCTAATTTGTTGTAGTGACTTTAAATTGCTTCAAGAAATGAACATGTAATCGGTAAGCACATGATCAAAAGCAGTCCTTTTGGCATATCATTTGGACAAGACTTTAAAGTTTAAACTTTTAGCAGTAGAAAAGGTTAGAACTACAGTGTAGCCTTGTATGTGGCAGCTAACGGAAGGAGAAAAAACCATCCGAATTCCTTTTTTATTTTTTTTGATAGTAAAATCGTGTCATTATGTTATTAGATCATTTTATTTTATGCGAGATGTATTTTATTTATTTTATTTTTAAATTGGATTAAATTTTTTAAAATTAGATTTATAAGTAATTAATTTAGCTATAAGATCAAAATAATTTTGTGGAGGGCGGCCAAGATAATTTTTTAGAGAGGGGGCCAACACAAGATGAGATTAATATAATCCTATTAAATCATAAAAAAGTAATATATATTATTTTTTTTTCAAACTTTTGGGGGCCTGCCACTAGCTAATTAGCTAGGTCAATTACCTGCAAATTAATGATAC
Source organism: Pterocarya stenoptera (assembly GCA_003123785.1). NCBI lineage: Eukaryota > Viridiplantae > Streptophyta > Magnoliopsida > Fagales > Juglandaceae > Pterocarya > Pterocarya stenoptera. Next base: position 290,550 of record QEOT01004805.1, on the reverse strand, counting down.
TTTGTCTTTACAAAACAAATTAAACACCATGTGCATGAACTGCAGCTAGCTAGCATTGAGATCATCATGTAATACGTACTCCTATTCTTTTAGTTGCTGCTGCAGTTGAAGAAATCTCGTATTTCTTCATAACAACTATATCTGCATGCGTTGACGTGGTGCAGGTTCTTTGGGTTTTTCTGGTTACTGTCATGGAGGACGATCTCCATCTCCTTTATACGAAACTTCTTTAACAAAGAAGGAAAGGGAAGATGTGGTGGTGGATACGGGTGATTTGGAGGATGTGTTGCCGAGTGGGGAGCGGTGTATGTTTACGAGAGTTTTACAGAAAAATAATAATAAGGAAGTGTTTAAAAGTACCATGAGAAGAGTTTGGCCAATTGTCATAGGAGTTAGGTTTCAGGAGCTCTCTCCCGTTCTGTTTCTGGTGGAATTTGAAAATGGCAGAGACAAGACAAAGGTTTTAAGGGAAGGGCCTTGGACGTTTGATAAGCACCTGGTGTTGTTACAAGAGGTGGATGGAAGGCTTCAAGTTCAGCAAGTGCAGATGAAGATGGCTACATTCTGGGTACGCCTTCATGACTTACCCCTTTTGGCAAGGAATGCAGTTGTTGGAAAAAAGCTTGGAGAAAAATTGGGCTCTATTGAAGAGGTGGATTTGGAGAAGGGGGAAGTAGAATGGGGTCAATATTTGAGGGTTCGGGTGACTTTCAGCGTCATAGAGCCTTTGCTTCGTGGTTCTAAGTTATCTATTGGTGGTGGTGAGTCAGTGTGGATCAGGTTTCCTTATGAGCGTCTTCCAAATTTTTGTTATTGGTGTGGTAGGATTGGTCACACTGATAAAGAATGTGTTGTTTGAGAGCAAGATATTGAAGATCATGGGGTGACGAATATGGTGGCTCAGCCTTATGGGGTATGGCATTGGACAGGAAGTTTTAATGAACGTAACAATCAGGGGCGGGCTTCTAGTGTTGAGAAAAAGGGCCACTCTTATGGTGCAAGGGGTGGTCCTAGTCCCCCTCATCCGAAGGTTGTCTCCATGCAGATGAAAGGGTGTGTTGAAACTATGGCGGTTGGTGGAAGCTCTACCAGTGCAGGAGGTGGAGGCTCTACCAGTGCAGGTGGTGGACGGGAGGGGAAATATCCCTTTGTAAAGGAAACAGTGTTAATGGAGTCGATAGAAGCGGACGTGGGGGCTGTTTTTCAGGGGGCGGTTGAAGGGGCGAAGAAGTAGGGATTCTTAATGATACACTACATGTAACTGATGCAGGGGCTGTTGGAGGTGATAGCGAGGTTGCTGTGGAGTTGGGATTAAAACGACACAAGGAAGAGGGGGCTGGGCTCTGTGGGCCTCAAACTATGCGGGCTGTTGGTCATATGGTGAGCCAAGGCCTATTTTCAAAACCGGATCCAGTAGATTGTCTAAGTGGCATTGAGTGGCATCATTTTGCAATGAAAAGAGAATCCCTAATTTTACTGATTTAGAAGGAGGCAAACACTCTTTGGGGGCAAAGAAAAGAAAACTGAGGACAGGGGATGGTGCGGCATTACGGTCAGCTGCGAAGAAACTAATGTCTAAAAATGAGGCTCCGGATTGTGGCGGGTTCGGCATTACTGCAACTTCGGAGGTTTCTACAGTACTATCGGCGGTGGCTGTTGAACAGCACCGCCTACAGCCATGAAAACACTATGCTGGAATGCCCATGGACTTGGAAACCCACGGGGCATTCGTAACCTCTGTGATTTGGTCAAGAGGGAAGGGCCCAATGTGTTGTTTCTGCAAGAGACGCGCCTCAGTGTTCGTGAAGTTGAAAAATGTAAGTTTCGACTTGGTTTTCTGAATTCTTTAGCTGTTAGTGCTATTGGACAGAAAGGGGGTATTGCATTATTTTGGGGGAGGGAGGTTGATTTAATGGTTCTTAGTTATTCTTTATATCATATCGATGCTGTTGTTAAAGATGGTAAAGTGGTGGGGGGAAAATGGTTTCTAACTGCAGTTTATGGCTATCCTGAGACCCATTTACGTTATAGAACTTGGGACCTCCTTAGGGGACTATGTTGATCAAATGGGGAGGCTTGGTTAGTGATGGGGGACCTCAATGAAATTATGTTCCACCATGAAAAACTGGGAGGTAATAATAGGCCTGAGAGACAGTAGAAGCCTTTTGGGATGTGGTGGATGATTGTGACTTACGTGATTTGGGTTTTTCTGGTTATAAGTTTACTTGGTCTAATCGAAGGGAGGGTGATCATTGTGTTAATGAAAGACTTGATAGGTTTCTAGAAAATTCTGTTTGGTGTAATTTCTTTCCAACTGCTAGAGTGAGTCACGGTGTGGTGGCAGATTCCGATCATCTGCCTATTTGGGCTCAAATGAAAGGTGAACCTCAGATTTCTAGAACAAGTCGTCGATTTCGATTTGAGGAAATAAGGGTGGGGGATAAAAATTGTGAGGAGATTATTAAGGAGCAATGGAGAAGGGGTAGTTCCCAGTCTACTACGATGGAGGTTGTGGGGATGATTAGAGAGTGTGGGGTGAAATTGCAAGCCTGAAACAGGAACTTTTTTGGACATGTTCAGACGAAGTTGTAGCAAGCTCAGTTGTAATTAAAAAAGCTTTATGCAGATATCCATGGGTTGGATACTGTGGTGGTGAATAGGGCAAGAGAGGAGGTACAGATCTAGTTGGAGAGGGATGAGATCATGTGGCGACAGAGGTCAAAGGCTTTGTGGTTAAAAGAAGGTGACCATAATTCTAGATATTTTCATATGAAAGCTTCACAGGGGAGAAGAAAGAACAGGCTGGTGCGTATTCAAGATGACAGAGGGTAGTGGCAGGAGGGGCCTAGGAAAAATAAGGTGATTCTTGACTATTTTCAAGACCTGTTTACTACAGCCAATCCGAGTGCCTCACTGAAGTTTCTGAACGTTTTGAGAGGCAAAGTCACAGTTAACTTGAATGAAGAGTTGAGCCGAGTATACACTGAAGCTGAAGTTAAGGAAGCTTTGCAACAAATGAATCTTTCTAAAGCCCCCGGCCCTGATGGCATGTCTCCAATATTCTTCCAAAAATATTGGCATGTTGTGGGTCTTCGGTTACTGCAGCAATTTTAAATGCTCTCGATTCAGGTTCTATTCTTTCGACTTTGAACCACCATTTTATTACCTTAATTCCTAAAAAGAAGAATCCCGTTCACATGGCTGATTTTAGACCTATAATTTTGTGTAATGTGGCATACAAGTTAGTTGCTAAAGTTTTTGCCAATAGGCTGAAAATGGTTCTATCTTCCATTATTGGGGAAAGTCAAAGTGCATTTGTCCTAAGGCGGTTAATTACTGATAATGTTTTGATAGCCTATAAGGTAATGCATTTTTTGAAGCTTAAGAAAAAGAGGAAGAAGGGTTTTATGTCGTTAAAGTTAGACATGAGTAAGGCATATGATAGAGTTGAGTGGAGATTTTTGAAATCCATGATGGAGGTGATGGGGTTCAGTACAGTGTTTGTCAAGCTGATTATGATGTGCGTTTGTTCTGTGTCTTTCTCTATTCTGATTAATGGTGAGCCCAAGGGTCCAGTTATTCCATCTAGAGGACTTAGACAAGGGGATCCTTTGTCCCCGTATCTATTTCTTTTGTGTACGGAAGGGTTGACTACGCTGCTGAAAGATGCTGGTGTGAGACAACANAAAAGAAAAGAAAGAGAAAAAGGAAAGAGGAAAAGAAAAGATAGGGGAAAAGAAATGAGGTCCAATCCTCACCACTTTCGAGTCACAACTGATCCTCAAAAACACTATTTTTAAATCAGAAAATTAAATAAAACAAAATAAACTCAAAACTAATTAAAATAAAATATTAAACTCCAACAATAAACATACTTTAAAATAAAAGGAAATTAAATCATAGAACACCAATTAAAATTAATCAAACGCAGTGAAAAGCTTTAAATAAAACAACAATAATTTTAAAACTCATAAACGAACCAATTTAAATCAAAGATCAATTTAAATCTGAAATAATAATTAATAAGAAGAAGGCCCAATAAAATATTTTCACAACTTAAAATATTATAAAATAATATTTTAAAACTCCCAAAATTCTAAAACTAGAGAATCAATCATTAAATTAATTAAAATAATCCTTCATTAAAAAAAAACACTAAAATACGGGGTGTTACAGGAATGCTCGTGGGCTTGGGAACCCACGGGGTGTTCGTAACCTCTGCGATTTGGTCAAGAGGGAAGGGCCCAATGTGCTGTTTCTGCAAGAGACACGCCTCAGTGTTCGTGAAGTTGAAAAATGTAAGTTTTGACTTGGTTTTCCGAATTGTTTCGCTGTTAGTGCTATTGGACAGAAAGGGGGTATTGCATTATTTTGGAGGAAGGAGATCGATTTAATGGTTTTTAGTTATTCTTTATATCATATCGGTGCTGTTGTTAATGATGGTGAAGTGGTGGGGGGAAAATGGTTTCTAACAGTAGTTTATGGCTATCTTGAGACCCATTTACGTTCTAGAACTTGAGACCTTCTTAGGGGACTGTGTCGGTCAAATGGGGAGGCTTGGTTAGTGATGGGGGACCTCAATGAAATTATGTTCCACCATGAAAAACAGGGAGGTAACAATAGGCCCGAGTGATAGTTAGAAGCTTTTCGGGATGTGGTGGATGATTGTGACTTACGTGACTTGGGTTTTTCTAGTTATAAGTTTACTTGGTCTAATCGAAGGGAGGGTGATCATTGTGTTAGTGAAAGACTTTATAGGTTTCTAGCAAATTCTGTTTGGTGTAATTTCTTTCCAACTGCTAGAGTGAGTCACAGTGTGGTGGCATATTCCGACCATTTGCCTATTTGGGTTCAATTGAAAGGGGGACCTCAGATTTCTAGAACAAGACATCGATTTAGATTTGAGGAAATGTGGGTGGGGGATAAAAATTGTGAAGCGATTATTAAGGAGCAATGGAGAAGGGGTAGTTCCCAGTCTCCTATGGTGGAGGTAGTGGGAATGATTAGAGAGTGTGGGGTGAAATTACAAGCCTGAACAGAAACTTTTTTGGATATGTTCAGACGAGGTTGCAGCAAGCTCAGTTGCAGTTAAAGAAACTTTATGCAGATAGCCATGGGTTGGAAACTGTGGCGGTGAATAGAGCAAGAGAGGAGGTACAGATTTGGTTGGAGAGGGATGAGATCATGTGGCATCAGAGGTCAAAGGCTTGTGGTTAAAAGAAGGTGACCATAATTTCAAATATTTTCATATGAAAGCTTCACAGAGGAGAAGAAAGAACAGGCTGGTGCGTATTCAAGATGACAGAGGGCAGTGGCAGGACGGGTCTAGGAAAGATAAGGTGATTCTTGACTATTTTCAAGACCTATTTACTACAGCTAACCCGAGTGCCTCACTGGAATTTCTGAATGATTTGAGAGGAAAAGTCACAGTCAACATGAATGAAGAGTTGAGCCGAGTATACACTTAAGCTAAAGTTAAGGAAGTTTTGCAACAAATGAATCATTCTAAAGCTCCCGGCCCTGATGGCATGTCTCCAATATTCTTTAAAAAATATTGGCATGTGGTAGGGTCTTCGGTTACTGCAGTAGTTTTAAACGCTCTCAATTCAAGTTCTTTTCCTTCGACTTTGAACCACACTTTTATTACCTTGATTCCTAAAAGGAAGAATCATGTTCGCATGGCTGATTTTAGACCTATAAGTTTGTGTATAGTGGCATTCAAGTTAGTTGCTAAAGTTCTTGCCAATGGGCTGAAAGTGGTTCTATCTTCCATTATTGGAGAAAGTCAAAGTGCGTTTGTCCCAAGGTGGTTAATTACTGATAATGTTTTAATAGCCTATGAGGTAATGCATTTTTTGAAGCTTAAGAAAAATGGGAAGAATGGTTTTATGTCTTTAAAGTTAGACATGAGTAAGGCATATGATAGAGTTGAGTGGGATTTTTTGAGATCAATGATGGAGGTGATGGGGTTCAGTCCAGTGTTTGTCAAGCTGATTATGATGTGCGTTTGTTTTGTGTCTTTCTTTATTCTGATTAATGGTGAGCCCAAGGGTCTAGTTATTCCATCTAGAGGACTTAGACAAGGGGATCCTTTGTCCTTGTATCTATTTCTTTTGTGTACGGAAGGGTTGACTACGCTGCTGAAAGATGCTGGTGTGAGATGGCAAATTTCAGGCATAAAAATATGTAGAGAGGCTCCAAATATCAACCATTTGCTCTTTGCGGATGCTAATTTAGTGTTTTGTAAGGCTGAGGTAGAGGAGAATAGGAGAGTTCAGGACCTTCTCAATAAGTATGAATCTATTTCACGGCAACGAATAAACTGTGAAAAACAACCATGGTTTTTAGTGCAAATGTGTCTTGGGAAGTTCAAGAAGAGATTAAAAGTTTGTGAGGAAATTCTGAAATACAGCAGTATGAAAAGTACTTAGGTCTTCCACCAATTATTGGGAGATCAAAAGCATAAGCCTTTCAATCTATCAAACAACGAGTGTGGCATAAATTACAAGCTTGGAAGGAGAAGTTGCTTTCACAGGGGGTAAGGAAGTATTGTTAAAAGCAGTGGCCCTTTCTATTCTCCTACACTATGAGTTGTATTCTTCTTCCTTCAAGTTTGTGTACAGATTTGGAAGGTATGATGGCTCGTTTTTTGTGGGGACAAAAGAAGGATGAAAGGAGAATACATTGGTTGAGTTGGAAAAAAATGTGTGTAAGGAAGTCTTGGGGAGGGATGGGGTTTAAAGATTTGAGAGTTTTTAATTTGGCCATGTTGGCTAAGCAAGGATGGAGATTATTTCAAGATGAGAATACTTTAGTGCATAGGTTGCTCAAAGCAAAATACTTCTAGGCTTCAACTTTCCTGCAGGCTGATTTAGGTAGATCTCCTTCCTATACATGGCGTGGTATTTGGGAAGCTAAAAAGTGGGTGGTTGAGGGATGTAGATGGAGGATAGGTGATGGGAATTCTATTAATATTTGGCGCAACAAATGGATTCCGGGTCATAATGCCCTTGTGCAGGAAGGGAATGTGATTTGTGAAGCAACTAGGTATGATTGTGTGAGTTCTCTTTTGTGTACAAACTCAACAATATGGGACGTGGGTAAACTTAGAGCTCTCTTTAATCCAAGTATTGTGGAGGATATTCAGAAGGCTGTTGTGTGTGCTGGAAATGGGATTGACAGGAGAGTATGGGGCTATGAGAGGAATGGTCTGTTTAGTGTTCGAAGTTGCTACAAGTTTATTGTGGAGCAGCAAGATTCACGAGAAGTTGAGTCCTCATCTGCTAGTGATATGAGAGTGGTGTGGAAACAGATATGGAAAATGGCCATGCCCAATAAAATTAAGATCTTTGCTTGGCGTGCTTGTAAGGATGGTTTGCCTACCAAAGAAAATCTCCTGAAAAAACATGTACCAATTGATGGGATGTGCTGTATGTGTAATGTGGGAAGAGAAGGCTTATACCATGCTTTGGTTAGTTGTGAGGACTTAAAAAGTATCTGGTCTAGTTATTTTCCAGATCTGGTTATTGACAACTTTTCTAATGTTTTTGATGTCGCATTGGCTATCTGTGTTGCTAAAAAATATGACATGTTGACTAATTTCTTTACTTTGGCCTAGGGATTTTGGTATACGAGGAATAAATTTTGTTATGAGCAGATGATCCTTATTCATTACAAAGTTGCGGCTCATTCAATCTCATTAGTGAAAAGTTATAAAGGAGCTCAGAAACTTTCAAAGCAACAAATGAGAGATGTGTTCAAGTGGAGGCCTCCAGATTCAGATATGTTAAAGTTGAACGTTGATGGTGCTATTTTTTTAGAGATAGGGAAAGCTGAGATGGGTGCAATTTTGAGGAATAGTGCGAGCAATGTACACATGGGAGCAAGTATTTCAGAGGGTGATGTTTCTGAACCAGAGTATATTGAGGTGATTGCTCTCTTCCGTGGTTTGCAGCTGTGTGCAAGTATGTGCATCGAAAAGTTTCAAGTGGAAAGTGATTGTCTCTTGGTAATTGAATCAGTTCACAAAGAAAACATGGTCAACTCTATGCTAGGGGGTTTTTATGCAGAAATTAAACGGTTGTCATCTTGTTTTAGGGAATGTGTTTTCCTACATGTTTATAGAGAAGCTAATATGGCTGCTCATTATCTTGCTCAGTATGCAAGAAAGGTTGATAGAATTACTACTTGGAGAGATTGTATTCCGGACTTTTTATCTCAAACCTTGTGGTTTGATTTATGTCTGTAATCCTTTATTTGATTTTAATGAAGTTTCTATTTGTTATAAAATAAAATAAAAACTATATTTGCATGCGTTCGTAAGCAATGATCTGCATAACATGAACTATATATATGGCGCTGGAAAAGGTGGAGCTACTCTTAGATGAAGAGCCTGATGGATGAAATGTATTGAACGTACGTACAGGAAAATAAGCTAATCATGGTCAACAGTAGGGCTATCAAACAATATATATTAATAGGGTAATGCTACTCTTCATCCCAACTTCTATCATCCTTCCATCATCCTATGATGTGTCATTACATGATTGAAAATTATTTATTATATTTCACTTGTGAACTAATCATAAAATGCCACATCATTAAATGATAGGAAGATGATGAAAATTAAAATAATAAATAGATTTTTTCATATTAATAATATGAATTCATGACCCCCAACCCTCCTTTCCTTTTTCTTTCTCAAACATCGATCCATAAATTAGTAAGACAAGCGACTGTCCGGCCTAATCTTTAAGCTCATGAGATGGAAAGTTAGTGTCGTTAGTCATAGTTAACAGGTCATGCACGTAGCTAGTAATGTTCAGATTTTTCTGGCAATATTATACGCGGCCCCTACGTACCTCTAATCGCGGCGCCTAATTTCGTTAATTGGGAGGTTAATAATTAAATTAGAATAATATACTCCCACAGCTCGGAGCTGGGAGCTATGTATAAAATATTTTTAATAATATTATAAATATTTTTTTAAAAAATTTAAAAGTATTAAAAAATACATATAAAAAAAGAAAAAAAAATCAAAATAATTAGCAGTAGCTCCCAATAGTAGTTATAATGTCTTGTTTTTCTGTAATCTTTTAAGGAAAATGATACTCTTACTATTAATTTTTACTGTTCGGTATTATTGTTGAAATTTTTTATTTTTTTTTATTTTTACTTAATTAGTAATTAAAAAAATATTTTTTAATAATATTGTAATTTTTTTAAAAATTATTTAAAAATATATAAAAAAAAATAATAATAAAACAAAAAAATTAATTATTAGCTCTAGTAAGGGTTGAGAGTAGTGAACGTGATATTGTACGTCCATTAAATTATATGACAATATATAGCTGACGTCTACGGAAGGCAATAGCTAGCTAGGCAATAGGCGATTTAGGATAACAACAATGTGGTAGGAAGTTTACACCACAATTATTCATACACGTACAGCTCAATTCCACGAAATTGCATGCCCAAATAGATCATCGATCGATCGAGCATCCACGCATGCATGCACAAGGCTTCAAGACCAAAATGATTATTATCATTAATTACTGAAATCACTTTCGAAAGCTGCATTCAATTATATATACGCGGTATCTGCCATCTGGCCTTAAACGCGTAAATTAACATTGATAATTTGGACAAAATACATCTAGCTAGCGGCTATACGTCCGTACGTAGGGCAGTACTGATCATCTCTAGCTAGATCATCTGCAGCTAGAGATCGCTTTGAGTCAAATTACGTACGTGCAAATGTAACTTCGTACGTACGTGTTTAATTTGTGATCAAACAAATGCAAAAGGCATGCAGTAGCTAGTGGTCAGTACTATATATATATATATATATATGTGTTTGTGTGTGATCTTAGTTTAAAGAAATACACGATTTGTCCCCTTCGAAAACGTCATTCAATATTACGTGATTTTTGTCTGTGTAAAATTTTCTCGACTTCTTGGCAAGGCTAGCTCATGCAGACACGCACCCAATTACTGCATCTCTCTCTCTCTCTCTCTCTCCTTTTTTTTTCTTTTGTGTGATGCTTTTAATTATATGCTATTAATGAAGTACGATGGGCCTACATTTATATGTTCCACAGTTGGCTTGCTTAGATATATAGCAATAGTTGAGGCGCAGCCCTCCTCTTTCCTAGAAAGGTGGAGCATCTCTCTCTTGTTCTTCCGAATGTAGAGGTTCCCTTTTGGACTTAGTTCAAAGAGAGGTTGAACTTAGTTCAAAGAGAGGTCAGGTTGAGTGATTCCTAAAAGTGAACATTGTTGTTACATTATGGCGGAAGAGCTATCTAACCTCTATGAGGGGTTAAGCCTTATGGAAGAAGAGAAACATGAAGTCTTTATTCTAGAGGAGGAAGTATTACTCTCTATAGAAAAAAGTAAGAATTGTTTGGTTGCTCTTATTATTGTGGAGAAAGAAGTAAATAGAGGAGCTTTCTGATCTACCATGAGCAAGTTATGGAAAGTGGAGGGTCAAGCTTCCTTTAAGAGTCTTGGCCTCAACAGGTTCCTGATTGAGCTTCAAAACCTCATGGAGAAGGAACGTATTCTAGCGGAAAGACCCTGGTCTTTTGACAGGGCCTTGGTGTGTTTATTCGACTGTGCAGGATGCATGGCTCCAAAAGATATTGTTTTTAATAAGGAACCTCTATGGATCCAGCTACACGATTTGCCTTTTGCTGGAATGAGCAAAATCACGGGAGAAAGGCTGGGTGTAGCTACGAGAAAAGTTTTATCGGTTGATGTGGATGCAAGTGGTATGGCTTGGGGTAATCTTTTTAGAGTTAGAGTGCTAATTGAAATCTGTAAGCCTTTTACTCAGGGGAGATTCATCAACATGGGAGGGAAACGCTTTTGGATTCTGTTTAAATATGAGAGGCTTTCCATGTTTTGTTTCCATTGTGGTGCCATTAAACACTCAGGTTCGTCCTGCCCATCCTCCCTTCCAGGAAACAAAAGAGACGAAGGAACTATACCCCCAGTATGGTTCTTGGTTGAGGGCTAGCACACAAATGAGGAACTTCCCAATCTTCAGCAAGAAGGGAGGAGACTTCGAAAATTTAGGGAGTTGGCGCCAAAACAAAAGCGAGGAAAGCAGGTTTGAGGAAGGGACAGAATGTCTCTGGCAAACCCAATACAGACTTCTAACATGCTGATCTTGGGAATTCTGACAACTACCAACTAAGGGGACCTGTTCATGGAAAATTCAATAGCAACAGAAATACACATCAACTAGATCTTCCCCTTCCAGTTGGCTTCGATAGCATCGAGACCAACCACCTAGTTGGAGTGCATTCTAAGGATACTTTGACTTCTAAAGTTATTCTGTCAAACCATGATCTCAATTTGTATCAACTCAGCCAAGGCACAATGAGTCCTTCTAGAGATATGGCCCAGGTAAGTCTATCTTCACAGAACTCCCCCATTAAAACCTTTATTGCTGGGAAGGTTAATAAATCCACTTGGAAGAGAAGGGCTAGAGGGTTGGGGCCAATGGGAAATAATAGCCCATCTGATGAGTTTATGTGTGAGTCTAATGACCCAAAACCAAGGAAAAGGCCTGCAACAGGAACTCAAGGGATTATCATGACTAGAAAGAGAGCTAAACAAGCTCAGATGGTAGTGGCTGGGATCCAGCCCTGCCAGTCACCATGAAACACTTAGTATGGAACTGCCGAGGACTTGGGAACCCTCGAACAGTTCATAAGCTTCACTTAATGGTGAAGGAAAAGCGCCCGAATGTTGTTTTTCTTAGTGAAACCAAATGTAGAAGGGACATAATAGAACTTACTCGAGACAAAATGGATTTTGATCATAGTTTTTCTGTAGACAATATTGGCAGGAGTGGAGGTATAGCCATGTTTTGGAAAAAAGAAGTAGAAGTTGATAACAGGATATATCCATAGTAGAAAGAGGTATAGCCAATCATCATATATCTATTACTGTGTCTGCTGATATCCCGAATAAGAAACTAATCAGAACAGGATTTTATGGCTAGCCTGCAACTGCAAAAAGAAGGAAGAGTTGGGATCTTCTTAGGTTGATCCATTCAAAAATTCATAATCCTTGGATGTGTGTGGGTGATTTTAATGAGGTAATGTTTCAGGATGAACATTTTGGCTCTAACACTCGATCCTTTAAACAAATGGAAGAGTTCAGATTGGCTCTTTTAGACTATGGTCTTATGGATATTGGTTTTAGAGGATCAAAATTCACATGGTGTAATAGAAAGGAGGGCCCTGACTTCACTAAATGTTTACTGGATAGAGCCTTGGTTAATGCTGGATGGCTTAATCTTTTTGAATTCAACCAAGTTCATGTTCTGCCAGGACAATGCTCAGATCATAATCCTTTATTTATTGACTGCTTAAATTCTATCCAACCAGAAGCTCCTAAATGCAAGGTCTTTAGGTATGAAGCTACATGAGGAAAAAAAGAGGGATGCACTGAGATCATTAAAGCTTCCCGGATACAGAAATCTCCTCAGGTTTCAAAGCTTGTTGTTACTCGAGGAGGTCTGAATGTATGCAGAGACAAGCTCAAAGCAGGGAATAAGGAGGTATCTAGAAACTAGAGAAGGCTTCTCACACAGAAGAGAAAACAGCTTAGATTGCTACAAGAATCCAATACTGGTAAGCTAAGTAACCAGATTAAGGCACTTCAAAGAGAGGTAGATGGTTATCTGGAAGAAGAAGATATGAAGTGGAGACAAAGAGCCAAACAAAGATGGCTTAAGGAAGGGGACAGAAACACTAAATTCTTTCACAAATATGCAACTCAAAGGAAACAGGTGAATGCAATCAAATAGATTAGAACGGAAGATGGGGTTTAGATCTCATGTAAGCAAGGAATTGCAAGGGTCTTCCAAGACATGAACAGGAAGTGGAAGTAGCTATTAAAGAAATGAACCCTTTAGGTTCGCCTGGCCTAGATGGCTTCCCAGCAGTGTTCTACCAGCAGCATTGGGTCACAATAGGCAAGGAAGTAACAGCAGTAGCTCTTGAAGCACTTAACACCAGAAAGGGCTTTAAAGAGATCAACCAAACTTTTATCTCTTTGATCCCTAAGAAGAAAAGCCCCCAATTTGTTTTAGACTATCGGCCAATCAGCTTATGCAATGTCTTTTATAAGATATATCCAAAGTTATTGCAAACAGGCTCATGATCATTCTGCCTACTCTAATCTCTCCCACTCAAAGTGCATTTGTCTCAGGAAGATTGATTTCAGACAATGTGATTGTTGCCTACGAGTTATTGCATTCTATGCAAACAAGGTTGAAAGGGAAGCATAATGGATTTATGGCCCTCAAGCTTGACATGAGCAAAGCGTATGATCAAGTGGAGTGGGACTTTTTGTGCAAAGTGATGAGGAAAATGGACTTCAAAAGTGAATGGGTAGAGTTAGTGATGCAGTGTGTCACCACTGTCACATATTCTATCCTTGTTAATGGTGTCCCTCAAGAACTCTTCACTCCATCTTGAGATATTAGGTAGGGAGATCCCCTATCTCCCTACCTATTCATCATTTGCTCTGAATTCCTTAGCCATAGTTTAAACCAAGCTGAAACTCAAGGTCTAATCTCTGGAATCCCAGCTGCCCGAGGTTCTCTTCATGTCTATCATCTGTTCTTTGCAAATGATAGTTTGGTTTTTTGTAGATCTAATCCAGAGGAATGGTGTAGATTGTAGCATGTTTTAAGCAACTATGAACAAGCATCGGGTCAGAGACTTAACCACGAGAAAACCTCAATATTCTTCAGTAGCAACACCAAGCTTGAGGTTCAAGAAGCCATCTTATAGCAATCAGGTATTAAAGCTTCAGGGTTCTTTGACAAGTACTTGGGCTTACCTTCCTTTGTGGGTAGAAACAAAACCAAGGCTTTCAGTTCAATACTTGATAGGGTCAAAGCTAAGATGATCAATTGGAAGACCAACATGTTGTCTCAAGCTGGTAAGGAGACATTGCTAAAATCTGTTCTACAATCAATCCCTACCTATAGCATGGGGATATTTAAACTTCCCAAAACCATCCTTAAAAGTCTCAATCAATTGCTGCAATCCTTCTGGTGGGGCCAAAATAAAAATAGATCCAAAATCCATTGGTTGAGTTGGCAAGCTTTAGGGAAACGAAAACAGATGGGAGGTTTAGGGTTTAGGGATTTTGAATTCTTCAACCTAGCTCTACTGGCCAAACAATGATGGAGGATATCCCTTGCTGCTCAGGTTCTTAAAGCTAAGTATTTCCCTTCTGCTGATTACTTCTCTGTCAAATCAAGGCCAACAGATTCATATGTTTGGAAAAGCTTCCTTCTAGCTAGGCCTGTTCTTAAGGTAGGTTTATTATGGAGAGTAGGAGATGGAAGAAAGATTAAGATTTGGAAGGATCAGTGGCTCCCTTGTCCCTCAAGTTTCAGAGTGCAATCTCCTATAAGTCTTTTAGATGTTGAAGCTACAATCTCTGACCTCATAAATCCAGACACTATGCAATGGGATCTATCTCTTATCTATACTATCGTCTCAGCCTCTGAGGCTAAATTAATTAGCCAGATCCCTATTAGCCCATGTAGGAATCAAGACATGCTGACTTGGAGATATTCAAGCAATGGTATGTTCTCTGTTAGGAGTAAGGGCATAGGATCTGTGAGTAGGTGACAAATTTGTGTAGGTTAAGTGTTGATGGAAAGGGCGAGTAGTTGAGGCAAGTTGATAGTGATAGTCTTGTAGGTAGGTGGGTTTATGTCTAACTCAATTTGACCTTCTAGGGGGAATGACATGCACTGAATCACTAGTAGAAGGTGATCAGTGAAGGGTTTGAGATGAGGGTGTACGAGGTTGAGTAGTTGGGGACCGTTTAAGTGATGGAGAATCGTTGTCAAGTGAGTCAGGAGATGAGGGATTTATATGAGTGTGTGAGTGCAGAACAGTTTCAGGATAGGAAAAAGTTGAGTCTGACAGTGGTGAAGGAAGGACCAAACCCGGTGGAGGTGTAGTATGGATGGTGTTGGAATTAGAATCTTGAAAAAGGAAGGTTAAAATGACATCCCTGGAAATGAAACAGAAATGATTCTTTAAGTCATAGTGTTTATATCCCTTAACACTACCTGGGTAACCAAGAAAGATGCATCTCTTGGCTCTAGGACTCAATTCGGTTTTGTTATGCTTGAGGGTAGATGCAAAACAAAGTCATCCAAATACCCTTAGATGTGTGTATGATGGGACTGTTGAGAAAATGACTCCATATGAGGATTTATTGTTCATAGTGAGAGTTGGTATTCTATTAATGAGGTGAGTGGCTGTCATGACAACATCTCCCCAGAATTGAAGAGGTAGGGAAACTTGAAAGATGAGGTCGGTCCTAGCAAAAATAAGAGGTGTTGATGCTTTCGCTCAACTATCCCATTTTGTTGAAAGGAATAGACATATGTCTTTTGGTGCAAAATTCCTTTAGAATTGTAGAGAATGGGCATGTCGAATTCCAATCCATTGTCAGATCTAATTTTTTTTTTATTTTGGTACTAAATTGAATGTTAATCATGTGTACAAAGTTTTGCAACAGGGTCATTGTTTCAAATTTTAATTTCATTAAATAAACCCAAGTGACTCGAAAGTGGTCATCAACTAGAGTCAAGAAATAATGATAACCCTGGATTAAAGCTTGTGAGTATGGGCCCCAAATGTCACAATGGACCAGATCAAAATGAGCTAAGGTACAAGCGGTACATTTTCTTTTCTGTTTAGCCAAATGGCAAAAACTGCATTGTATATCTTTGTCACTTTTTACATTGGGAACACAAGATTGAATTACATTTAATCTCTGTTGAGAAGTGTGTCATAATCTAAAGTGCTAAAGATCAAATTCCTGCTGGTTATTTGCTTGGAAGACATGACTAGAAACTGGTTGGTTGACAGTGTGACTGGAAGGAAGTGAACCACTGATTGTATTGCAGCTTGGTGGACTAGAAGTGAGGAAGTAAAGGCCATTGTGTACCCTAGCAAGTCCAATCGTCATCCATGAAGAGAGAGCCTATATGAAGCAAAGTTTGCTTAGAAAAACAAGGCAAAGTGAGGTGCTGTGAGTGAGTTTGCTAACAGAGATTAAGTTGAAGGTGAAGGAAGGTACACAGCGTACGTTATTGAAAATTAAGGAATCAGATAGCTTCATAGTCCCAATGTGAATCACCTTGACTCGAGTTTTGTTAGCTAATTGAACAAAGCGTTGGATCTCACAAGTGATGGAAGTGAGCAGTGATGTAAAATAGACCATGTGGTCTATAGCTCCAGTATCAAGAATCCAAGGTGCAGTTTGTGAGTTGGTTGAGTGGTGGTTTAAAAGAGAGGTAAAGTGTTCATGGTGAGCTGCAGAAAAAATGGAAGAATCTGGTAAGGAATAAGCAATAGATGGGTGTAAATTTGTACTTGCCATGTTGGAGGAATGAGGAGCACTAATTGTGGTATTTGCATATTTGTCTTGGTTAGGTGATGGAAGGTTACTAACATTGAGCTGAGATGTCTTAGCATTGACAAGTGCAAGGAGTTGTGGAATCTAAGTTTCAGTAATGGGCAACTATGATCCTTCCATGGGTGCCTTCTCATGATTTTGTGATGTGACTTGGTTCACAGAGTGCCCAGCTGAGAATCCTCCTTAGTAAATTTGAAGTTGGGTAGGAAACCAATAAGTCAATAGCACTTATCCTTAGTGTGAGATTGGAATGCAGCCAAGGTTGAGGTTTCATGGTTAGGTAGTAAGAGGGCAAGAGTTTCCCTCTGCCTTTCTTCCTGCAAAATCAATAAAAAAATCCTATCCAAAGATGGCATAGGAATCATCAAAATAATCTATCATTTGATACTATCAAAGCTGTCATTCAATCCCATTAGAAATTTAAAAATATAATCTGTTTGTTGAGCCTCAACAAGGAATTTTACAATGTTGAAAGTGCACAGCTCACAAGAACAATGAGGAATGGGTCTATAGTTGTGCAGTTCTTCCCAAGCAGCATTGACTTGAGTAAAGTAATCACTTACAAATTGAGAACCCTGTGTGATTGAGCCAAACTGTTGTTGAAGTTGGTAAATCCTTACATTGTCTAGTTGTGCAAATCGTGCATTGAGTTTATCCCATACTGTTTTGGCAAAGCTAATGTACAGAACATTAGATGCAATCTCCTTAAAAATGGAATTTAGAATCCATGAGAGGATGAAGTTATTACACCTCAACCAAGGTATGTAGAGAGGGTCTGTGAGGCTAGGTGTTTCAATGGTTCCATCAAGGAACCCAAGTTTGTTCTTAATGGAGATGGCTAGTGTGAATGAACAGTTCCATGAAAGGTAATTAGGTCTTGCCAAGTGTGGGGTGACCACCACAGTGTTGGCATTATCATTGTGGTGCAAAAAGAAGGGGCTATTAGGGGTTTTAGATGGAGAAGAGTTGTGAGAGGTGTTTATAGAAGATCCTTCATTAGCCATTTTGATGACAGGACAATGAGTTGCAACTGCAAGAAGGTTGAACTAGCAGAAATAGAAAAAATCAGTAGTAGAAATCTCAATGTGACCTCGCTCTGATACCATGTTGAAGAAATGTAAAAGGCTTGATAAATATGTTGAAGGGATAAAAAAACAAATTGATGAGTTGAGAGGAATACTTGAGACAAGACAACAATGGTGAAGAGAGGAATCACTTTTCTCTTTTCTTATTAGCAGAATAAAAAGTTTCTTACATAGAACATGTACATAAAGCACAAATGCCAAAAATAGAAAAGAACCAAAGGAGACCAGTTCTGTTCATTATACATAAATGAATACTTTTGTCCACTACATTCCTAGCTAACTTTATCAAACAGTTGTTGTGTCATGCGCCCACTAGGGGTGTAAATGGACTGATAGAACCAAATGGACCGGATCGAGACCAAGACCGAATGTCCCCATGGTCGGTTTCGGTCCAATGAATAGAGGCATTTCGGTCTTCGGTCTGGTCCTGGGTGGGGATTTCTTGGACCGGACCGGACCTACCGAACCTAAATATTTTTATTTTTATTTTTATAAATATATTATTTTATATAATAATTGTATAATAAATTATGTAATTTTCATCTAACCTATCCCCATTTACAATATAAAATTATAATACATTCACATTCTCTAAGTTAGTAACAAAATAACAATTAACATTATTAATAGAATTATATATTATAAATTGATAACTAAACTAAATCACTGTAACTATAGTCTATAATTATAAAGAAATCACTATAAGTCTATAAAACTATAAGTTTATAACTATATATAGTATTAAATTATTAATATCACTATAACTAATGACTAATGACCATAAGTTTATAACTAATACTAATATATAACTATACTAATAGTATAATATTAATTCTATTATATAGTGTAATATATTATATAGTTTTACTAAATCACTATATACTATATTACTAATCACTATATCATTATAATATATACACACAAACTATAAGTCTATATGTAGTAGTAATAATAACACTATAATAGTATAATATATAGTATTAGTATATATTAATATTTTATAAGAGGTATAGGATTATAACATAATATGTGTATAATAGTATAGTATTAATACCACTATAAATTATAACTATATATACCTAATAGGCTAATACAATGATTTAAAAAAAAAAAAAAAAGAGGTCGGATCGGATTGGACCGAATGGGTGTTTGGTCCAGTCCGGTTCGAGAAAAAGGGTGGACCAAAAAATTCGATCCATGGCCGAACCAGACCGGACCGGATCGACCCATTTACACCCCTAGTGCCCACCATTGCTCTTTGTTTCTTCTGTTCTGATCACAACTGGTGCACCACCACAAGGCGCACTACCTGATGCACTATTTATCCATTGGACAGCAGCTACAAGCTGCAAGTTTCTTAATGAAGTTTGTGAAAAAAATATTAGTATGGTGTCTTGGTCATATCTTTGGGCAATTATATTATATTTTTAAAATAAAAAAGAGTATCAATACTAGTCATGATGAAATGGTAATTTCCTTCAATAGGAGTGAATTAAGCTAAAACTCAACCTAAATGGAACTTCATGAAAAGGCAACCTGGAATTGAAAGGCTAGGCTGAATGTGGTGGCTGGTGTACTTAGAGATGATGATGGCTCCTTTATCTTTGGATTCTCAGTCCTTTTTGGGTTTGGAAATAATATCTTAACATAAATTCTTGCTTCTAGGCATGGCTTGTTACAATGTTATTAATTGGATCTGTACAACATTATACTAACTACTAATTCCTAATTGACAGTTGTGGACTGGATCAAAAAATGGCTCATATCCCCGTTGGAGCTAGTTACATTAGTACAAAATAATTGTGTTTTTGTGACGGCTTTGAATTTGTGACAATCATGAAACTGTTACCAATAATAATTTTTTGTGACGGTTTCAGGAAACCATCACTAAAGGTAGACGAAAAAAGGTTATACGTTTGAACTATAATAATGTTTCGCTTGAATGTCACTCAGAAGATGTCATTTTGGAATGATTACATTCACACGTATAAACTGTTGTGTTCGAATGGTTCATGTATATTCGAACATTAAGCCCACTTATGTGCGAACATGTAAGTTATTCGTCCAAACGTTTGCACGATAGTCATTAAGTTCGAATGTAAAATGTTTTAAAATGAAAAATGGAATTTCAAATAAAAAAAGATTGGAAATTGAAATATAAAATATAAAAACAAAAATAAAGACAAAATTTAATTTTTAATGTTTTAAAATTAAAAATAGAATTTCAAATTAAAGTATAGAAAAAGAAATATATTAAAATATAAATAAAAAAATATGATAAAAGTGCAAAACCCTCATGACAATTTGTTTACAAATGTATGAAAATGTCAAGTCAATATGTTGACATTTTCATTTAGGATATCTAAATGATGGCCAACCCCGGTGATACTCTGCTGTACATGTGTGATATGTCAGTCGATATGTGCAGTAATATCTGAGATCATCTCATCAACTTAAGTAGGGCACACATCTCCTGTAGATGTATCCATCGACTACTAACTAGTACTCCCACTATATATGGGGAGTAACACCAACTCCAGACTGGATCAAAAGAACAAAATCTGGTGTAGGCCCAAGTTCACGCCCAAGCACAACTTACAAATTTAATTTAAAGAAGTGCAAAATGAATATACATTATTTAAATATTGGATTAGCGCTACGAGGTAAGTAGCATGATCATATCCTTACATGTATATATGGTAAACAACATGTCTTTTATAAAAATATTATGCATGTACGCCCTCTATTGGAAGCCCATTTTTCCTTATCCAAGTCATGATAAAATTATGAAAATTCATAATTTTTCGTGAATAACTATGCATTAAATTATTTATAAAAATTCATGATTTTATGAAAGGAGTTATGCATCTTATGAAAATACATGATTGTATGTAAAAGTTATGCATTAAAATATTTATGAAAAGTCATGCATGATTTTATGTGAAGATTTATACATCAAAATATTTATGAAAGAAAAATCATGATTTAATGTGAGAAAACATGTATAATAGAAATTTATGAAATAAGGCGATTTCATTTGAAATTTATGATATGATAAGACAAGATATAACAAATATGCATGCGATTTCTTTTAAAATCTATGATGTGACAAGTATGCAAGTATGATTATGATCGAATATAAATGATAAGATATATAACAGCCTATATTATGATATGAAAACGGTATCTATATTATGGGCATGTTGCATTGCCAGGTCACACATGTTGGTAATGCAGCTAGTATGTCTTCTTTATATATGGATTCCATAACCCGCGGCCATGGGCGGAATCAGAATCTACTTAGATTCACTAACCCTAACTCATAATGGTCAACAGTGGGTAACGAACTATCATAAGTTAAAGATAAGTTCATATCCATGTTCATGTCATTTACGTATGTATTTATGCGTATACACGTTTTTCAAGAAACTCTATGTTTATTATGTTTACTATATGATGTGTTACTTATTGAATATTCGAGTCATTTTTGTATATTTTTATATTTTTAAACCACTCCAGGTGATGACATTTATGAAAATGAGACTGCAGAACAAGACTTGACCCAGGGAGGCGAGGCAGAAGCTAGATAGTTTATGTCACGTTTAGTTTAGGATTTATGGTTTAAATAAATTATTTTGATAAGCACATGAGATTTTAGTATTTTTTTTTAAATAAGTGCTTCCGCAGACTCTAGTTTGGATTTTAAGTGTTTGATAAAGTTTGTTTTATTTATGGAATCTTTCGTATCTGGCACATCATTAAAAGAAAATGTTGTATTCAACTTTAGTAGCACACTGGCCCCCTGAAAATTTTAAAAATTTCTTTATTGGGGAGCGGGGTGTTACAAAACTGGATCGAAAAATTCAAAAGTTTCAATTTCAGTGATGAATTGGTCCGTTTTAGTTCTTAAATTTTCTAAACTGATGTATATCGGTTCGATTCCAAAATTTATCCAGAAGTATATTGGTTACATCACTAATGGTTTCAAATACAATTAGAGAACTTTTGGCTTAGTTGCCATATGGGGTTTTGTAGCCATTGGGTCTTCTTGATAGTCGGTGGTTTTGTTTGTTGCCGTTGGGTCTCTTTGAGAGTGGTCTTGTGAGTGTCTTAAATACTCCCATTTAAACTATGCTGAGGGAGGATGCCAAATTTGGTACATAGAGAATAAAGAACAGGTCATCCAAGAGACATGGTGAAAATATCTACAAGTTTGAGTGGTATAGGGACATGCTAAGTTTGGAAAAGGTCAAGAGCAACTTGTTCACGAATATAGTGGTAGTCAATTTCAATGTGTTTGCGACGAACATAAAAGACATGATTGACTATCATATGAAGAACACTAAAAAAGAACCATGTAAGTTCCACAGTAGTGTGAGCAATTGCACAATACTCAGTTTTGGACCTAAATCAAGAAACAACGTATTGTTTCATGGAAAACCATGATGTACAGTTGCTATCCAAGAAAACACAATATCCAATTGTAGAGCGACAAATTTGAGAACAACTTGTCTAGTCTGCATAAAAAAAAGGCATAAAGAACATGCTTAGATTGGGAAGTGAAATGAATGCCAAGATTAATAGTACCATGTAAATAGCGAAGAATGCTTTTCACCATTTTGTAATGAGTAATAGATAGGGGTGTCAAATCGTGTTAACGAGTTGTGTTCTTGTCGTATCGAAGTATGTATATTACAGTTAATGGGTCAACACGAACACGACCTGTTAAGAGTTTCGTGTCAAAAAATCAAACACGAACACGATACGGTAAGATAACGGGTTGACACGACACGACACTACCCGTTATAATACGTTAACTGAATCAGAAATAAATTGACACGACACGACCTGTTCCGTTTCAACCCGTTTATGTTAATGGGTTGAACAAATACGATACGACACGACACGACCCGTTTTACCTGATTGATTTTATATAAATATTTAAATATAAATAGTATTTATAAAAAATTAAAAATTAACTATAAGTGTAAAATTACAATCCAAACAAATATGATCCACACACATTGTAATAACATATTAAAATTACATCCCAAATATAATAAACAAAACAAACATAGTAAATATATTAATGTTATAATCTCAAATATAATAAAAACATAAATCTAAACAAATTTAGAGTTTGAAGAAGGAGGTGGAGCGTCCTCCAAGTCCTTGCCCTTGTTGTTCTTCAACTCTATTACATCTTCGGTTAACTCGTCCAATTTAACTTCTTTTTGTATTTCTATTAAGAAAAAGATATCAGTAAAGTTATCAAATAATATTATTGTATTGAAAAATTATAGTCATTTATTCAATAAAATAAAAATAATATTATCTTGGTCTTCGCCATATAACCAATCTCTA
Organism: Pterocarya stenoptera; assembly: GCA_003123785.1. Classification (NCBI taxonomy): domain Eukaryota; kingdom Viridiplantae; phylum Streptophyta; class Magnoliopsida; order Fagales; family Juglandaceae; genus Pterocarya; species Pterocarya stenoptera. The sequence goes on along the minus strand of QEOT01004805.1, from coordinate 267,628 downwards.
GTGCAGACTAATGCTTCAACAATATCTGCTTTTAGTGCACTCCTAAACTGATCAATGATACGCCCACTAACACTAAAAGTAGATTCAGATGCAACTATAGAAACTGGAACACTTAAAATGTCACGAGCCATACAAGTAAGATTAGGATAACGAAATTCATTTCCTTTCCAAAAGGAAAGAATTTCAATCTTTGCATTTCTATCTGCCCTAGGTTCATCCAAGTAAAGATCCAATTGACTTTTTCTCATATGGGCATAAAGATCATCGGGCCTAAATGAATCAAATTCCTGTACACAATAAATAAATAAAAATATTTCAAACCAATATGTGATATGAAACAATAATATAATATAAATCATTAAATTAAAAATATTATTTGATATTGCCTGTAATAAATCATTACTATACGAAAACTGACTTTCCGCTTTACTAATAGTGCTACCAGAAGTCGTGGTAGAACATGTCATTATGGGAGCATTAGAAGAAGCATATTCCATGAAAAAAAATGACATTTTGCTCCGAACATTCATATACTCTATGGAACATTCTCCATAAAGCTTTGTATAAGAGAATTCAATAAAATGAAACTTGTATCGAGGATCGAATATAACTGCTATAGCCAACAATACATTGAACTCGGACCAATATTTCTCAAACTTGGCAAGCATTTTACAACACATTTTCTTCATGTAGTCATCTTCATTCTCAGAGTGCTACTTTAATTTAAAATAAATTGAAAATACTAATGAAAAGTACAGATTGGTTATAGGGTATTTGGTCCCAGAAAAATTACTAGTGACTTGATAAAAAAACTCCCAATAAACCGTTAATCTTCTATATTTTTTCCCACTCAGATATTGACGGACAATGCTTATAATTGGAATCAGTCAACTCCAAATGACTAAAGGCACGACAATAGAAAATAGCATTCTCAAGCATAAGAAAAGTAGAATTCCAGCTAGTGGGGACATCCTGTCTCAACCCTTTCTTGCTATCTAAAGATATTTGATTTGTTGAATCTAAAAATTTTACTTTCCTTGTTTGTGATCATTTGACATACTTGATACTTTCACGAACTTTTTGGATAGCAAAATCAATTTCTTTTAACCTATCTTGTACTATCAAATTCAAAATATGAGTACAACAACGAAGATGAAAGAACTTACCATCACAAACAGAACTTTCTTAATGTTTAATTAAGTTCTTAACAACTCTACTGAAACATCATTAGAAGAAGCATTGTTTAAAGTCAATGCAAAAATCTTGTGCTGAATTTTCCATTCACAAGGCAAATTATAAATTTTTTGCCACAAAAATATGGCATTATGTGATGGTGGCATAAAAGAAAAGTTTAAAACCCTTTTCTGCAGAACCCATTTCTTATCCAGAAAATATGTTGTAATGCACATATAACCATCAGTGGTTATAGAAGTCCACAAGTAAGATATTAGACTAATTCTACTAGGAGAATCATTTAACATGTATTTAATATTTGTTTTTCTCGATTATACATCTTAACCAAATCAGCCTTGACAGTATTCCTAGATATAATTGGAACAGCTGGACGCAAATATTATAATAAAGATCTCTCTCTCGAATATTCAACAAACTGAAAAGGCAATTCATACTTCACAATAGCAGTTACCAAAATTTCTCTATATTCTTCAGCATCAAATTTAGTTGAGCTTATCGAAATATTTTTACTATTTTGTGATAGCATCATCTGACCAATACTTGTGAACTTCTCCTAGAGCATGTGTCAATGTGACGCTTCATATTTCGAGTTCCATATTTGCTCGCTGCCATGTACGTTGTTTCACAGATTTTGCACTTGGCTCGTGGCTTGCCATCATTGATCTCAGAATCAGGAATCATTTCAAAAAAAGACCATACGTTTGACCGTTTCCTTCGTTTTGCTTTAGATTCTTCATTTTGAATACTTTCTAAGTCAAACGGATCCAAATCAGTCAAATCCTCATTTTCACCTACTGTCGAACTCATTTGACAACAAACAATAATTCTTTATTACAATCAAACGATATATGGATTGCTATCTAATATTTGATGAAGAGAAGGAAAAGAAGTAATGGATGAAGTGCTTGTGCCATTCTTAAAGCCCATTCTTAACCAACAGATTTCAAACCCTACAGTACTCTTTCAAACAAAGTCAAGGATTACATAATATTAGTTGTTAAAGCATGTAGAAGTCAATATAGATCAACGAAACAATATACATGCATACATACAAACTGAAAATTAGTTGGTGACAGTCTGCAAACAAAGGTCAGTAGATATGGTCGTCAGTTGACTTTGAAACTAATGTCAAGACAACAACCAATGCAATGATATTATATGATTAGAAAGGCACAAAGTAAGCTCCTGTTTTCTTTGAATTTTTTGGTTGAATTTCTCCACATGAAGCACTAAGGTTTGATTCAAAATTGATGACTCGAACGTGTGATTGATTCAAGATTGGTTAATTTGAAATATGCCCAACTTCCATGAAATGAAGAAAATGAGCTACATGTATAGATTATATAACGTGCAAGAACAGGTTAATTAATTAAACAAATAATTGGTTAGTATATGTATGTTGGAGTTGGTTGGAAACCTATTCCCTTATGACAACGTCTTTGCTTATGATAATAGAAATATATGGATGCTTGTGATTAAACTAGTTACACAAATGTAATTTACAACAAGGATTAACTGTGCTATTTTGCAAGATAGGAGCTTTATGGACAAATCAACATAAAAGATTAAACAGAAAAGTATATTGTTGATGAACTAATCAACATACTCTGTTTTGATCACGCCAAAACCAAAAAAAATTATGCAGAGATCTATACGAAGCTTAAAACAGTCTCAAACCAAAAGAGAAGTAAAACATTTTTGGGTTGGATTGACTTACAGTAGGTGATGTGGCGTGGGCGATGGGCTTTGGCGATGGACGTGGGTGGCGGGGCGCTGGCGGTGGGCAGTGTGAATCCATGGCTCTAATTTTCTGGGTGACTCGGCGTCACCGTGAAGATTGGTACCGGGGGAGGGGGCGGCGTTACTGCGAAGAGAACTGGACCGGAGGGGGGGGGGAACGTCACCGTGAAGAGATTTGGAGAAGTGGAGGGGGCGGCATGGGTTGAGGTTCGCAAATCGCGACTCAGAACTCTAAGGAGTTGGAAGAACTTGGAGGAAGAAGCCGAAGAACTCGAAGGAGGAGGAAGAAGTTAGAACTTAGAGGAGGAAGCCGAAGAACTCGAAGGAGGAGGAAGAAAGGAGGAAGCCGAAGTCTGGAGGACTGAAGATTCAAATGAATTTCGAAAGAGGGGGGGGCATAGACTTCACTTAAGTTAAGTTAGAGTTTTTTTTTTAGTTTTAGCCTTTTAGGTCTAAGGGGGTAAAAAGGTAAATTTGATTTTCATAACGGGTTGACCCGTTAATGACCCGTTAAGCAATCGTGTCTTAACAGGTCAACCCGTTTTGACCCGAACCCGTTAAGGCTAAACTCTAACCTGCTTTTATCGTGTCGTGTTCGTGTTGGGTTAACAGGTCATGTCACATATTGTCACCCCCTAGTAATAGACACAGAATGCTTAAATTGTAAGACAAAGTTAAAACTATAGGCTAAGTCGGGGCGAGTGAGAGTAAGTTATTGAAGAGCACCAATAATACTACAATAATGAGTAGGTTTATAATAGAGAACATCACTAATGAGACCTTTGGGTTTTGGCATCATGGGAGTACCCATGGGTTTGCAATATTGCATTTGGGCGCAATCTATAATGTCAAGAGCATATTTGGCTTGTGACAAGACGAGACCATCAGGAGTGTGGATAACTTGAATACCCAAGAAATAGTGGAGGCTAAGGTCTTTCATAGTAAATTGTTGAACAAGAACATTAATGAAAGTATTAAGGAGAATAGGGTTTGAGCCAATTAAAAATGTATCATCAACATATAATAAGAGTAATAGGGTGTCATGAGTAGAGTGATAATAAAAAATGAGGGGTCGATCGTGCTACATAAGAAACCATAAGAAATATGAAATGAGAAAGTTATTAGACTTATCAAACTAGGCACGAGGGGTTTGTTTTAAACTGCATAACGCCTTGTTTAATTTGCAAACATGAGAGGAGAGAGTAGGATGGATAAAACTTGAAGGTTAATCCATAAAGACAGCTTCCTGGAGATTGCCATGGAGAAATGCATTCTTAACATCTAGTTGTCGAATGTCCCAATGATGAAATAGAGCTAAGCTAAGCACCATTCGAATGGTGCCAATTTTAATGACAGGAGAAAGTCTATGTATAGTTGATACTTTGTGTTTGATGGAAGCCTTCGAGCCAAGACGAGCTTTCAAGCAATCAAGGGAGCCGTCAGAGTTTAGTTTGGTCTTGAATATCCATTTGTAGCCAATGACATTCATATATGCAGTCAACTCTGATGAGAGTGGCCTATGTTCAGTGACATCCATCACCTAAGTTATAATATCCTACCCAATCAACTTTGATGGGAGTGACCTGTGTTCAATTGTTCCATCAAACATTGCTTAATTTGAACGCCATCTATGGTCATGAGGTAAATATCGATGATGTCCCATGAAACATAAATTTCTGTCATTTGTCAACAATTGAGATTGAGTGTCTTTATTACAGATAGGACAAACCATTTTACCATTTGTGCTCCAACCAGACAAGTTTTCGTATGTCAAGAAATCATTTATTGTCCTTAACACTGTAACATGCATTTTGAACTCCCCAGTTGATAACACATCATATGTACTAACATCAGTGTTCCACAATTCTTTTTGCTCTCCAATCAGTGGCTGAAGATATACGTCTATATCATTTTCTGGTATTTTGGCCTTGTTCTAAGAAGAGTCATCATAAAATATGGATTTTTTTATACACTTCCAAGTTAGGAGATTATAGGGCATTAATATGACCGAAAAATTACTAAGAGAGGTGCTTATGTTGTTAAATGGGTTAAATCCATCAATTTCTAACTCAAGACATACGTTCCGAGGTTTTTCGACAAATCATGGACAGTCCTAATCAATTTTTTTTTTCCATTGTAAAAAATCTGTAGGATGCAAAAGAAAGTTTTCATTTCTACTCATTATGTTTCATGCCAACACATATCATTTGTAGTTGAGTGGGACATAAATAATCTTAGTAGTTTAGGAATCAATGGAAAATATCTTAGCATGATTTGGGGTACATTATGTTTATCAGATGCCCATCTTAATTTATGACACAATGGACATTCATCACATTCTGCATATTATTTCCAAAAAAGAACACAATCATTCTTATATACGTAAATGATATTATAATCGAATCCTAACTCTCGCTTGAATTGCTTCGCTTCATAAAAATTATGGGGCAAGGCATTATCCGATAAGAGAGCCTCCTTAAATAGATCGAGCAACATGTCCACTATTTTTGCAGAAATAAGATGCATAGACTTAATATGAAGCAACTTTACTGTGAATGAAAACTTGTTATGATGAGTGTAACCCTCATATTAGATAGATCCACTTCTATCTCATTGCCTTACCCCATGTAATTTTGCTCACCGCCAATTGGATTCCTTGTGGAAATGGTTCACTGTGTAAGACTCATGAGTTATATTTGAGATCAATTCCATTGGCATAAAGATGTGACTCCACATTGACGGGTGAGACACTTATGGACCCTATACTCGGAAATGAAAGAAAACACTTATCAAAATACCAATATTAACGTTAGAGTTAATACTGAATATAACTGCCATATGGCATATAGATGATAAATTCCCAATTGTCTACTTTGGGTATAACTTTGGACAACTTAAAAGTTATACCCAAATATTCTTCACGAACAATAGAGTATATCTCTTGAATGGGTCTGTGGTTAAATTGGATAAAAACTCAATCATGCATACGCACTAAATAATTTATGCATGTAAACCACAACAATGTTAGTGCAAGGAGTTCCTATGCAATATGTTTTCTTTAAATTTTATGCAAGTCATTACTGATTTTAGTGCAAGGTGTTCTTGCTTTGGATTTACACAAAATTGGATTTATATATATATAAATATATATATCTTAGTAGTGATTTTTTGAATGGGGTGTGTTCCTATACAATGTGTTTTCTTTAAATTTTATGCAAGTCACATTCTGATTTTAGTGCAAGGTAATCTTGCTTTGGATTTACACAAAATTGGACTTTTTTTTAATATCTTTGTAGTGATTTTGTAATGGAGTATGAGTTTTTAAAGTGGTGTTTCTTAAAATCATGTTATTATTTTATTTCAATTTAGAATTTTTTTTTGGATTTCAATTTCTTGGATTAAGAATTGATGGGTCATTTTTTATTTGGATTATTTCCTCCATTGTGATTTCCTATTATTTTCTACTTAGTGATTTTTTATTGGATTTCAATTTTTTGTATTAAGAATTGATGGTCATTTTTTTATTTAGGTTATTTCTTCCATTGTTGGAATAAGGTAATAGTGATTGGTGCAATTATTTTCTATTTTTAGGGTTTTTTGTATATCGAAGTAATTGAATACTTTTTTTGTATTAGATATTGGAATAAGTTAATAGTGATTTATGCAATTATTTTATATTTTTGGGGTTTAGAAGTAATTGGTCATATTTTTGGTGACAAGTTAATGGAATAAGTTAATATCGATTTATGCAATTAATTTCTATTTTTGGGTTTAGAAGTAATTGGTCATTTTTAGTGGTTTATAAGTTATTGGAATAAGTTAATAGTGATTTATGCAATTATCTTCTACTTTTTCCATATGAGTAATTGATCATTTTTTTTTATGTATTATTATTAATCTTCATTTATCCAAGTATTTCTGTTTTTGGTTTATTTCAACTTAAGAGTTTAAATAACCAACTTCAAAATATCCAACTTCACAAATAACCAATTTTACAAATAACCAACTTTACAAATAACCAATTTCACAAATAACCCACTTCAAAAATATCCAACTTCACAAATAACCAACTTCACAATTATCCAACTTCACAAATAACCCATTTCACAAATAACCTAACTTCACAAATAACCAATTTGACAAATATCCAACTTCACAAATAACCAACTTTACAAATAACCCAACTTCACAAATATCCAACTGCACAAATAACAATCATTCACAAATATGATAACTTTCACACATATAAGTTATTGGCAAATTAAATATATACATTTCACAAACATAACCAATGTACACTTCACAAAACCAATCAAATTCTCCAACTTCTCCCACAAATATAATGCTAGAACATGCAAAAGTCAAAACATATCAAGCATTATCCATGATGTATATATTCATCACACAAATATTATGAATACAATATATTCACCAATATTTTTTGCACAAGAAAGCTCCAACCCCCTATTTATATATTTGCATAATTCAAGCACAAACATTAACTTATTACATTAATGCATGGCCACAAACAAACCTTAACGAAACATAATACAAAACATACATTTCCACAAAACAAGCATTCCTCCTCCACCATTCCATATTTTTCTCACAAATAACAAATTCTATCCAACATGCCTACACTTCACAATTAACAGAAATATTCTACATCCATAACAACAAATCAAACTACATTCAAACAATCTCAAACAATATGCATTCTAGTTTCTTAAGACTCGAAATATAAATACAAAGTCCCTTCTAAGTATGAAATTTTACCTCAAGTACATGCAATTTACCAAACCCAACCCAATGCCCAATGCCTACAACTGAAAAGGCTCTAAAATTAGTGTGAAATCACAATTAAAATAAGAAAACCAACTTTAATTCGAAATACACACAAATACCGAAGTGAAACATGACAAACCTAAATGTATTTGCCATCCTCATTCACAAGAAAGACCAAAAACCCATATTCAAATTTACCATCTCTCTCTATCATCTCTCTCTCTCTCTCTCTCTCACACAAAAGAAAATCTCACCAAAGGCCCACCTTCGACCTTCCTCAACCCGTTCTTAAAAGTCTCTCATTTGAATTTCTACCCCAGATGCGAAGTTTGGGGGAGCTATATTTATACATAGAATACTACACAACTTAATTATAGTACTATTAAGAAAGAAATTTTATTTATAGTACTATGTATTTCTAAGTTCCACAGTGATTTGTTAAACCAAAAATTTTTATTACGTGTTGATTGTAAAAGTGCTAAATATGTTTTTAAAAAAGATGTTGAAAACATTGTATCAAAGCATATTTTTGCCAAATGGCAAGCTATTTTAAGTGTATTTGATTTTGCCATTGATTATATTAAAGGATCTAAAAATTAGATTCCTGATTTTCCTATCCATGAATTTCTGTAAAAAACATGAGCAGAAAAAAAAGGACAAGGGGAAGAAGATTGCCACTCCTCCCCCAATACCTGATACCAAAATTGTTAAACATGAGCCCACTACTCCGGCCACCCCCTTGATATTGCTAACATATATAGATATATATACACACTTCAGAACTTATTACAGTTATATACCTCGCCTTAATAAGTCAACACTTAATCAAATGACGTTGTTTTATTACTTATACAACCTTCTATTATAGTGATACACTTTTGCGAGCGTCTTCATGATTCTTAGAATCCACATTCGAATGCGAAATTTTCAGATTCAATGCCCTATCTTTTGCATGTATTATTTCAACCCAGAAACCGTTCAAATGGTTAATATACCGTTCGAACGAGTAAAATGAATATTCATCCAATTATGCCATTAATATATCGACCTTGGCCTTTCCCACATTCTAATGTATGTTCGAATGAACCAATAATCGGTTCGAACTAGTTTTGCATAGCATTCGAATAGCTTAATATTCCATCTCAGTAGATTTGAAAGTCTTTTTTTTTTTTTTTTTTAATTGAAACAATGCAAATAATGGCAAAAATTTGTCCGGCCCAAGGGAACTAGCTTCTCATTTTAGTTCGAATTGTCATATATCCCAATTGAATTGGTTGAAATATTAGTTCAAATAGGTTAATATATCATTCGAATGAAAATGATCAAATTTCTTTTTATAAACTTACGACTCTATAGTTTAATAATGTTTTTAAAAAAATGAATTAATAACATATAAATATTATAAATACAACTAAATGATATCATGTACTATATCAAATACTAGTGGACAATAGGAAATTAATCAATATTGTGATTATCCCCTAAATTTGAACTATGAAATTGTATTGCTTATACCCTCAAGTTTTAACTTTGGTTTATTAGTGGCTTATAAGTCTGAGTATAGAATTAATTTAGTGAGATTAACTTAGTATAGTAGAATTATTGAGATGAATTAACTTAGTATAGTATAATTTGTATAGTATAGTATAGTATAGTATAATTGTTTAGAATAGTTAGCATAGTATAGTTAGTAAATTATATATACTAAATATAGTTTAGTATAGTAAAGTCTAGTTAGTATAGTATAATACAGTATAGTTTTTTTTTTTTTTTAATAACGGGAATACTTTCATTAGTGCAAATAGTTGGATTACATAGAGCCCATACAGCTTCTTTTACAAAATTTGGGCATGAAGCCGACCAAATGGTTACATCTTGAACATGCCACGCATGCCTGGCTAGCCTGTGAGCTACTGTATTTCCCAGAGTGCCAACATGTAGCACTATGCAGCTTCTAAACCTTATAGAAAGTTGCCTCGTTTCCTTAATGATGTTCCCAAATAAACATCATGGTTCTGTGTCCTCATTCATTTGATTAACCATTAGGAGAGAATCACTTTCTAGGATAAGCTTCTCAATGCCCATCGGAATGCACAATTGAAGACCACGTAGCATAACCACCATCTCTATTTTAGCAGGATCGCCAACCTCAGACTCCTTCATGCTGGCTGCCAGAACACAGTGCCTTCACTGTCTCTGAGAATCACCCCCAGCCCTGCCATATGCTGGTCTGCGAAGATAGCCCCATCAACATTCAACTTTAGGACCCCTTGAGGAGGTTTACTCCATCCCACCATGTGCCTCACCTGAGTCTTATGTTGCCCTATGGCCTATTGACTCTTGATGCGCCTGAAGGAGAGACCACGCATATTCCAGGGACTGGTTTGGAGAACCAACTATCCCATCATGAGTCCACAGATTCCTTCTATTCCAGAAGCTCCATGCCAACATCACAAAAAACTCCGAGTCTTCTGTCCTTCCTCTTGTACATATCTGATGGACCATTTCCTTGAAACTGCTTCTCCTTTCCAACACTCCGGCCCAGGCCACCAGCCGAGGATGACTGGTCCAAGTTGCTGTCAACTGATCACAAAACACTAAGGCATGGGAGGCATCCTCCGGTTTAAGTTGGCATAGCTGGAGATATCATCCTCAAGAACCTTCCTAGATTTCAAATTCTGTCTGGCAGGGAGGCGTCAAATTCTCTCCAAATCTAGGTCCAAACCCAAGCCCGCTTAAGTGGGTTTCAAAATGAAGTGTAAGGTCCATCAGTTATTATCGTATTCTTTAGGTGACCCATGGAGCATTCAAGCAGGCCTCTCCTTTTTCATATTAATTAATTAAATAAAAAACATATTTTCTATTCCCAGATTATTGATTAATTTGTAGTAACTAATAATAATGTTATAAATAATTTCAGAGTTTGTAAACTTTGCGCACACTTTTAATATGGAGAAAAATTTATTATTAAAAAAATACATTTATCATGTAAATTTTAGAATTATCGATTTTTTTTTCAAATAAAGTGTACAAAATTTAAACATTTAAAAATTATAAATATTATTTCAGAAATGATATTTACAATTACGAAATATGTAAATATGTAGGGGTGTAACCGGTCCGGTTCGGTTCGGTTTTGGACAAAATCTTGGACCGAACCGGTATGACCGGTTTTGTATTTTTCAAAACCGATTACGCACCGGTTACCCTCATAAACCGGTATTTTTGGTTTTACCGGTTTCCGGTCCGGTCCGTTCCAGTTTTCCGGTTTTTTTAAAATATAAATTTGATATTAGTATAATATTAGACTAATAGTATTAATATTAGACTATTAGTATAACTATATAATACATGATCAATTACATTTTCATTTTTAAGATTAAACTTTTATTTTATACTAACATTTTCTTATATATGATTATATTAATAGCATATGATCAAAGAAATTACAAATGTTTATATTTAAGATTAACATTTTATGTTATAATTTATAAATTATAGTATGAAATTATTTCATATATAATATATATATTATATATATAAATTTCACATAAAATTATAAATTATATAAAACTTATATATTAATATATAAAAAAAATTTGTATAATTTTAATTTTGTATAAAATTTAAATATAAAATATTATTTTTTTATATATTTTATCAACCGGTCCAATCCGGTTCGGTCCGGTCCGAAAAATCTCAAAACCGGAACCGGACCGGTTCCGGCCGGTTTATGAAATTTGAGAACCGGTTCCGGATCGATTCGGTTAAAAATCGATAAAATCGGTCCGGTTTATCGGTTTTCCAATTTAAATTTACACCCCTATAAATATGGAACTCGTAAGCGCTCTATAATATTTTTGAAAAAAATAAATAAATATGAAATTTACATAAAATAAATTTAATTTTTTAATATTAAATTTCATTATTTTTTAAAACAATTATACGACGTTGACACTTTCTGTTTATTTAACTTCTAGAATTTTTATTTTTTATTTATTTATTTTTTAAATCTTAATACTTTCCTAAAATCTAAAACCTCCGCTGGTTCACACTGCTTCTGTTCTAAACCCTACTTTGCAACGAACGAATTTCAGCCATTTTTGAAGTGGCGTTTAAGCCCCTTCATCACATGGTGAATCAGCGGCCCTCCCATGGCTATCTCTTGCTTAGGATTCGCATACAGACCCCATTTCTCGCTGTTTCTCCCTCTCCTTTACTGTGTTCCCCTTCGCGTTTCCAAGGTAATCCTACCCGTACTTCTGCACCCACACGAGTATACTGTGTGCTTTATGTACGTATATACATACATACACACATACATACAGGTTAATATGTGCCTATGATTGTATGTCCCCTTTATAAGTTCTCTGTATCAGTCGTTGGCTTTCATTTCTGTTTAGCTTCGACTGCGTTCGGTGGCGGCAGTTGAGGCGTTTGAGGAGCCAGAGTGTCTTATTCCTATCAAAGACACTGGTGGAATCAATTCGGTTCATGGAATAGGCAAAAGTAAATCTTTTTGCATTCCTTGCGAATTTGGTTTTTATTTCGCTTCCGAATTTTCATGCATTTTCTTATTGCTTTATTATTTTATAATATTTCTTTCTTTTGGGGTGAAGTAGGTGGAGACTGCAAAAGTTTGAATGCTGAAGAGCTCGGAATTAGAACTTCGATGATTCCAAAGTCTACGAGAAAGGTTCTGAATGGGCTCAAGAGGAAGGGTAGCACTGTAGCACTTTTTTTTTTTGATAAGTTAAAAATTTATTAAAACACATTGTAATAGGCGAAGCCCAAGTACACAGGTAGCACTGTAGCACTTGGCTTAGAGATGATTTTAATATAGAAGAAATTGTGAAAAAGTTACATTTTTATGCTCTAATATTTCAAAAGTTAATTTAATTTCTGTGACTTTTGTTAATGGAAACTGGTTACATTGGAGTTGCGAGCATGATTTTCTCCAAGTTAACATCATGGGACCATACTCCTGGATGCTAAATGACATTTAGAAGATTAACCTCGGTGCATTGTATCTGCACTTGCATTTAATGCTATTATTTTATGTCTTATGTTTTATGTTTTAGGATATGAGGCTTACCTGGTAGGAGGCTGTGTACGGGATTTTATCTTGAAGCGAACACCAAAGGATTTTGATATAATAACTTCAGCTGAACTTAAACAGGTTGGCCTCAATTTCTACGTTCATTCCACACTGTGACGATGCTGATGTTATAAGTTATAACATCTTCTTTAATTTGATGCTTCTTTTACATGAAACTGTTTGTCATTTAATCGTCTTGATAATTATATACCGAGTGATAAGTTTCACGAAAGGCTAAGTAGTTATTATGAATCAACTTTCACGACAAGCTATGTGATTCAATTCTCTGTGTGCTATTTTCTCATGAGTTTTAGACTACTGGTGATTTTTTTTTATATGTTTCAAGCCTGCTAGAAACATTTATCAATTTTTTAGGCTTATATTTGGAAGTGTCTTAAAACCAATAATTTTAAGAAAAGATTTCATTTTTGAGTATTGATTGAGTCACTGCTACTGCCAAGTCAATAACAATTGTGGAAAATTTAATAAAGACGCTTGCCACAAAAAATAAAAATAAAAATAAAATAAAATAAAAAAAAAAGAAAGAAAGAAAGAAAGAAAAAGAAAAAAGGTAAAGAAAGTGGATTCTATTATTGTATGTAGTTCTAAAAACCAGCATATGTGTGTGAGTGAAGAGAAACCAGGTACCTTAGATGAGAGTTGAGCAAGGAATGGCGTCCTTAAACCATGATCTTCCTGGTTTAGTGTAGCTGTACATATTTTATATCAAAGTCTAGAGATGTTGGTTTCTGCTTGGATAATGGCAGGCAGAACAGATGGCAGACTGCATTGTAAAAGAGTAGTATATAGTGATATTCAGTTTTATCCAAGAGGATGATGATGCTTCCATTTTGGCACATGAGATTGGTATCAATATCTAATTACCGCATAAAGTATTACAGCAAGAGGATTATGAGGTTTCCCTTTGAAATCATGGCATCTAAGAAACTCTTTCTTTTTTGTTATGTGGTCAATATTCAATTCACAAACTGATTTAAAGCTGCAATGTTCTTTGTTCTTCAAACCTGTATTATGAGTGCAGTATCACAAGAAAATCGATCATTTGGGATTTAACAAACAATTATGAATGTTGGCCAAATTTTCAGGTTATTAGAGCATTTTCATGTTGTGAAATTGTTGGCAAAAGGTTTCCCATATGCCATGTGCACATTGACGATACCATTGTGGAGGTTTGTTATTTTCGTATCATCCCGGTATATCTTTTATCTAGGGGTGAGAAATTTGGTTAGCTTGGTTTAACCGTTAGGGCTGTCTTAGCAGACTAAATATTATCAGAGGTTTTTTAGTTGTTGTTTTGATATAACTTAATTGTCTATCCAAATTAGGTTTCAAGTTTTAGCACCTGTGGACGAAAGTTTGAAAAGGATTTGAGTGATGATTTTAATAGACCTGCTGGTTGTGACGAGAAGGATTATATTCGTTGGAAGAATTGTTTGCAGCGGGACTTTACAATTAACGGGTTGTTAATAAGACCCTTGTAACCTTTCATTTTTACAACTTGACATTTTTTTTTTTTTTTTTGGTTTTTCCTTTCTTTTCATGATATTAATGTGTCCTCTGTATTGCAGGTTGATTTTTGATCCATATTCGAGAATAGTTTATGACTACACAGGAGGAATAGAAGATATTAAAAAAGCTAAAGTGCGCATGTATTTCTTAACAGTTGTGGTTTCTTGAATCTATATGATGATGTACGTTATCCTCATTTACTCTTCTATGGGCATAGGTTCGAACTGTGATTCCTGCAAGTTCTTCATTTCAAGAGGATTGTGGTACGATAGTCTGCAGTATTGCCTATTTACAATTTATCATGTAACATGGACACTTATTTCTTTCTTTTTCTCTATTATGTGAAGAGGTTTGGGGAGTAGGGGTGGTCACTCACACATAAACATTATGGACACTTTCACATGGCTGCCAAGAAAATAATGTCTAACTGCTTATCTCTGCAGCTCGCATTCTGCGTGCAATAAGAATTGCTGCTCGTTTAGGATTTCGTTTTTCAAGGGAGACAGCTCATTTTGTTAAACATTTATCTTGCTCAATATTAAGACTTGATAAGGTAGTCGAAGAGGCCTTACTTTCTCCCCTTGTGGCATTCTCTTGTAATTACCTTGCATGAAACTGTTCTTGGCTGACTTATTTCTCATTTCAAAATGTTTAGGCTAGGCTTCTGATGGAAATGAACTACATGCTAGCCTATGGATCTGCTGAAGCTTCTTTGAGACTATTATGGAAATTCGGACTCTTAGAAATACTTCTACCCATTCAGGAATAGTTTCATAGTTAAACTTGTTTTGCTACTTGTTACCAATGAATTACAATTTTAACATAGCTTCATATTGCAGGCAGCTTATTTTGTTCACCATGGTTTCCAGAGACGTGACAAGAGATCTAACATGCTTTTGGTAACTTCGATGACTTATTCTTTGATCATATGCTTCTTTCTTTGTAAGAATATGAAATAAGTTGTTCTGTAGGAAAAATACTTGAAAACATGGTTCTTAGAAGTTTTCACATTCTTGCTTCTACATTGTTCTACAAATATCATAAACTAACAACTCAACAAGGGTTTACTTCCTCCACATAGCGGGGCCTTGATTTCATTTTTAACAAGATTTATGAGGCTGCCTTGTACATATCTTTTAGAAGTTTTAAGGCTCTTGTATTGCCACTACTGATACCGCATCCTGGATGTATGTATATTGCTTTTGTTGTAACTTAATTATTCATGCATGCTCTGAACACTACCATTCTGATGCATTAATAGAGAGGATTTGAAATCTATATTCTACGTGTAGATATATCGAGTAATGGTTTTTAGTTGCATCAGTATCAGAATATCTACTATTTAGGTATAATTAAAGGGGCCTGGAACCGTACCAACATGAAGTTGACCCCGTTTTCTGGTATTTCATCTGCAGTCTCTGTTTTCTAATATGGATAAACTCCTGGCACCTGATCGGCCATGCCACAGTAGCTTATGGTAAGATCTTTATCTAAAGCAAAGACTTATTTGTTTTCTTAATTTTTTAATCCATATTTTAGTCATAAAATAATGACCCAATGCTTGAAAATGTTCTTCAAACGGTTTAAATGCTTTTAAACATTAACCTATCATATATTTTTCTCTGTAGTCTTATGATATATCAATATGTGTTTTTAGTTATGAGCAAAGTTTATTTATACTTCTCCTTCAAGTTAGTTATCAAAAAAATATTTCTACTTCAAGATCTTTGCCAAATATAATTAGTAGATCACAGAGAAAATTACTCCTAATAGTTTATAAAATATATATATATATATAGGAGGCGGAGCACTTTCCAGTAGAATATAGATTTAGCTCTTGAGATATCCCTGCATGGTATTTCTAAAGTTCTAGGCCCTCTTCAGCACTGCTGTTCATAAATCAAAGTTTACAGATTCAATGCAGAAGCTGCCATTTCTTTTTTCTTTTGGTTTATCATTTGCAATTGAATCATAAAGAGAGTCAGTTTTGTTATTTGAAATGTATTTTAAAAATATTTTTCCTTTGCTTGCCGCATAATTTTCTATTGTGTATGAGTTTAGTCCGGCAAAAATACTATTTGGCAGTACAATATAGCAAATATATATTCATTCCATTGCCGACTAGGTCTTATTAAGCAATGAACTTGTGGTCGTTCATTTCTCAAGGTGGATAGACAAGTGTGACTTAATTCTCATCAAGGGTTTTTCCTGTAAATAATCTGGACTCATCAAGGGATTTTTAATTTCTTTTTATAATGAAATGTTTCTGGGACAATCAGTAAGTTTATTCTAGTCATGGCCTTTGATTTTGTGAATTTTATTTTGCTTTTCCTTAGGATGTGGGCAATGTGACCCAGTAGACAATGATATAAACCATTAGTAGTATAATCTCTCTCTCTCTGTGTCTCTCTCTCTGTCTCTCTCTCTAATTTTATCCCTCTTCTCTCTAAATCCTTACAAACTTCCCCTATTTGCTCCAATTGGAGGGCTTGTCTCCCTCTCTCCCCCTCCCCCTCCCACAAGCCCTTGTCCATCGTTTCCTCGTTATTTTCATTTTCTTTTCCTCTAGGGGTCTGTTTGTTTTGCTGTAAAACGATTTCTGGACATTGAAACGCTATATGCAGCCATGCCACTATGCTTGTCCCCTACCAATTTTCAAGACAACTTGGAGTGCCACCAAAAGATAGGCGCCTGTGCCACGTGAGCTTCATGAGCCGCTGCATATTTGGGCCTCCAAACAGCACATCTTAGCTAGCTTCTTGAGCCACCATTTCACAGTCGGCACTGCTGGACTCCTCGACTTTGTCTATTGGTGCTTAAAAGATGGCACCCGAACATGTCTTTGCTTAAAGAGGAGCTGCAGAAAATTATCCTTAAATCTTCTGTCCTTTGTCTTTTCTTGCCCCACATGCCGGCTCAAAGTGTCCTTGGTGACTTGGTGTGCCATCGCCAATCGAGGCCGTCGGATTCTCTCTTTCTATGTTTTTTCTTTCACTAATCAAGAGTTTGGAGGAAGATGATGTGGAGATCTCTATCGACAACACCAAAATAGCATACTGTAGTTCCCCTTTCTTGGATGTGGCTTCAAATTGCATGAGTAGTCCACCAGTTGAACTATATGCA
>QEOT01004805.1:235664-248472 GCA_003123785.1 Pterocarya stenoptera | reverse complement strand
TGTGTACACGAGAAGATAGCAGGGGAAACAACTTTCTTCTCTTCCCCAGGAAAATGAGCACAATTCCAAATAGGGAACTTTTAAAATAAAATCCAATTGCAAAAAATGTGATTCATATTACCATGTCCACACACGCACATGTATGTATGTATGTCCTATAAGAGGAACCTGATCCTCCAAATTAGCAAATTACTAAATAAACAACCGATTAGTTCAAGGACGAAATCAAAACCATCCCTAGAGGGATGAAGAACTCGAACAATATCTGGTTTTAGAATAGAATACTTCCATAGCAGGCATCAGCAACCCCAGTAAATGATCTGTCAATGAAGAGAATTCAAAGGCTTTACTAACATTTGTCTGTCGACCAGCATCTAAATTCACACCTTTGCAAGCTCAATAGCGGCAACAGGAGCAGGAGAAACACCACCAGTAGTTGGACTAAAAAGAACAAGACAAACGTCATGATTGAATAATAATCATAGGGAACGAATTTCCTACATACAGACCATTCAAGGATGCCAGAGAACACAACGAATGAAGCAGATCAAAGTATAAAATAATCTCGGGAAATGAAGCGAGGGAAGAAACTTACAGTCCAACAAAAACTTTGAAACCATCATAAATCACCCATTGGGCTCCTGTAAGGGTTCCAATCATGACTATACGAAGAGGAAGGCCACGGGTAAAAAGACCCCACAACCCTAGATTCTTCACAGCCTGCAATGGATAAATACGACAAATAAAGTGAGCAAATGATGAGAACATATATATAGGCACACTTAACCATGATGTTTTGTGCAAAGAATTCACGCACATCACCAACAGTAGCACCCTTGGCATTGTTGAGGAAAGACACCAGGTTGTCAGCTGGGTGTGATACGAAAGCACATAATACACCAGCCACATATCCACCAGCAAAGCTAACCCCAAGTTGAAAAGATTTGCTGCACTGGTCTTTTGGGGTTGGGATGGCGTGCTTGTAGAGCATCTCCACAATAGTCTCGAAGGATGCGAATTTCATCATGGTATCTGCAAGACATCAACTCCGATCATCAGAAACTTTCTAAAAAGGGAATTAGCAAGATTCATCTTCATGGAACCAAGCCAATTACATAAATGTAGATTGATAGAGACGAAGGACTAGTAAAAATCTATAGTTGCTGCTGCTACTCTTTTGACACAACAATCATGACTCAATTCCCTTGGTCAGGCTGCACTGGCACATACATTAATTAGCAGCTGTTTGGTTTTTTTGTTTTTTCAATGAGCAAGTTGAATACAGAAAAGACACTAGAGCTAGGTGTGGCGTGTCAAGAATGGAGTTGGGGCAGAGAAAAACTACCGAGAGAGAGGAATGGTGAAAAACTTAGAAGCAACGTGTATTGACCAGGGCGTACAAAACTCAGCTAAAGCTTTGTACTAACGAACATCTTGAAACTATGCTAGGTCTAACGAACTAAAGCTAATTTATTTATGTTAATTATAATATGGGGTTGAAAATGCAGTTTGGGTTGAAAATGTAGGGCAGGACGATTAGAATGCTTCCAATGTCTATTTTGCAAGATGTACGCAATGAGATTGACATTTATTTGAACAGATTTCCATGATAAAGCATCTATGAGGATCCATTGGATATGCTTGATAATGGGAGAAATTTTTGTTATAATTTTGAATCGCCATTATGACAGCTAGGGAATAGCTTTATGAGATCAGTGTAGTTGCACAGAGCTCAAAGTTTAGTATTCATGTAATTAAAAACATTAACGTCCAAAGACCAACAAAACTAAATTTTCTTTCAGTTAACGGGTCAAAAACAAAGCATATCACCAAAACAGTACCAAAGTAACATGAAAATATGGAAACGCTTCCCCTTACATGGAATCTGACGTCCCCAAAGAGGAACAAGTCCTTTGTACAATCTGCACAAGCAAACATAAATATAAATTAAAGTTCCAAATGTGAGAACATAGTTACCACATAACAAAACTGAAGTATTTAATACAAGTTCCATACCCAAGGGCTCCTTCAGTCTTGATGAACTTGGGAAGTCCGTCTGACAAACCTCGGGCAAACCCAGGCTGAGTTTGGACACGAACTTTCACAGCCTCCATGGGGCAGAGGGCAACATCAGCAATCAGTTCAGCAGAAGCTGAACCAGCAAGATAGATCAAGGTTTTGTACTTGGTTGCATACTCAGGCCCGGCAATGTCCGAGTAGTACTTCTTAAAAAACTCGTAAAGTCCATATTTGCAGGCGCCCTGCGCACTGTAACCAAGAAAAGTGGGCGCCCAACCCTTGAAGAAACCTCTAACTCCCTGCTCCTTCAGCAAAATGCCAAATCCAGACGAGATGCTCTTATATTTAGCTGGGTCAATCTGCAAGATTTCATAAAATAATCATGGTTCAATTCTTCCAATGAAAGTGAGGATGCATACAAACGTAATGTATATATTTTCTGAAGGAAAATTCTAGTACCACACTCGTATCCCATTTCTATCATAGTATGATGAGCTGGCATTATACGTCCATTATTGAACTTCTCTTTGAAAAAAAATAAGGGATGATCCAAAGTACTACGTTTAATATAATGAAATGAAAGTGTGATGGCTGTGATTGGTAGCATTAACTCGTTTTAACTATATATACACTTGAACCGAATTAACTAAGGCGTAGTAATTTTAACCATTCAGAATCGGCGGCCCCATGGATCCTCTTTTCCAACTAATTTGGAAATTGGATCCGCTATCATGTGTATGTTTTCCTGCTCCGGTATTGGAATATTAAGAGTACGTTGACATCGAATATAGGTAACGAATAAATTGGATAACCGTCGTTTGATACCATGCTAAATGCAGTAAAGGTGTTTGACAGAAGGTCTAGAAGAGAATATGATTTGCACCAATTCTGTTAACGATCCTCATTCCCCCATATCTCTGCGTGGAGACTCGTAATGGTATATATAGACTCTCATTTACATTGCAGTGAATAACCGAAAAAGGTTCTAGAATAATCTTGAAATTACAATCAGTTATTCCTTGTTAATGACGTGGCTAAGAGGTGATTTATCTACTGTGCTCCTCTGCTGTTCATGTGNTATTGGAATATTAAGAGTACGTTGACATCGAATATAGGTAACGAATAAATTGGATAACCGTCGTTTGATACCATGCTAAATGCAGTAAAGGTGTTTGACAGAAGGTCTAGAAGAGAATATGATTTGCACCAATTCTGTTAACGATCCTCATTCCCCCATATCTCTGCGTGGAGACTCGTAATGGTATATATAGACTCTCATTTACATTGCAGTGAATAACCGAAAAAGGTTCTAGAATAATCTTGAAATTACAATCAGTTATTCCTTGTTAATGACGTGGCTAAGAGGTGATTTATCTACTGTGCTCCTCTGCTGTTCATGTGTCTGTCCAGAGAGCTTTGCATGTTTATCCAGAGCGTGCAGCTGCATCCGGCGCACACCTGATGTGTCAACGGTGTGTTTTGTTGAGGAGTATTGCTATGCATCAACTTACCCACTACACACTAAATTGTTTATTATTTTTTTTAATTTTTTTTTAATTTTTTTTTATTCTAGTCTTCTTGAAATATTTATATTTTTTTATTCATCATTCATATAATACACATTTAATAAGAAAAATAAATTAAAAAAATAAAAAAAATTATGGTGTGTGGTGTGTAGGATAATGCAAAGATTAATTCTTTGTTGAGTGAGTGATTGGGGTCGACGGATCCATTTGACGTTTTGAATTCATTTCGGAGAGAGCTGACGAGAGAGAAAGCTGAGATGAGAGAGAGAGACGAGATGAGAGAGAGAGAGCTGATGAGAGAGAGAGAGACGATCCCGGTCAAAACTCATCTACCTGTTGACCTAGAGGGGAAAAATAAAGACAGGGTCTTAGCCGCCGCTGCCTTTAGAAAGTTCAAGGGGAGACGATCGCATTTCAAAGTTTTGAGGAGACCCAATTTTTCTGCACATTTTGATGAGTTTAACGCGTACCTCTCGAACCCATCAACCAAAATATTTTAGAATCATTGCGTATAAGGTTGAAAGCTGCTATAGTCTATACCCCTTGAAAGCATGCCATCAATTCCAAATACAAATTGGCACCTACTCGGGGAACAAAAAATGCAAATCTGCTTCCTTTCTCATATTCATTTAAAAGATTGATGTTAAATATAATAATAACTAAAAAAAAAGGGACCAAAATCAATCTCCTCATTCAGAATTGCGTATCCAAACATAAATCAGAATTCAACGTTACGTTACAGGTTACCCTATTAATAGAAAATTATGAGTCTTCCAAACAAAACAGAGAAAAAGATCATCGAGTGAAGTAGATGCTTAATATAAAAAAGTAAATAATTAAATTTTGAAAAGAAAAAAAAATAAAGCTAGCGATGAATGACCTGCATGTTGCACTTGACGACATCAAGAGGAGTAAGGGCCGTGTGGGTGAGGCCACAGCTGAGGGTCCCGCCGGCCGTGCATGCGGCGTAGAAAGCCGGCGAGTACATCTCGATCTTCTCCTTCGGTGCAGGAATAACGAAACTCTTCGACGAAGATGAAATTGGCGGTTGTCCATGAGGATTTGTCGCCCTCGTTGTCGTCAAGGTTTCCATATCGAACAGGCTTGTTTTCTTCGATAATGAAGGAGCAGAGTAGAGGAAGCTTGGGATAAGAGATTTGCGAGATTCGTTTGGGAGAGACATTTTTGCCGTTTCACTTCGGTTTCTCTTCTCTCTCTCGCTCGCTCGCTCGCTGGCTTTCTCAACTGTGTTTGGAGCGCGAGAATCGAAAATGAAGGGATATTCTTCAAAGCCCTTTTCCAAGCTTTGCGGGCTTTTTTTATTTTTATTTTTATAGTTCGTTGATCTTGTTTTTGCTTTGTTTACGGCGTTGACTTGACTCCTCAATGTCTTGTCTGCATAAACTTTTATTTGTAAATTTAATATTTAATACATTAAACTAAGCGTACAGTCGATATCTAACATTATTTTATTAATTAATATAAAGAAATACTTCTCTTAAATTCTTTTTATACTTTTCATCTGTAAAATGTGATTATATTTTTCAAGTATTTACATTATTTAAATAATAAGATTTAATTAAAAAAAATTAATTTTAAAATTTAATTTTAAAATTAAATTAAATTATATAAATATTTTATTATTATTAAACTAGATTTTTTTTAATAAAAAAAGATAATAAAGTCTGTCGGCCTTTGTTCACCTTCAAAAGCTGACAAACTTGACCAAAAAATAACAGGCAGTTGGAAAGTAGTAGATGAA
The DNA here is from genome assembly GCA_003123785.1 of Pterocarya stenoptera. Taxonomy (NCBI): domain Eukaryota; kingdom Viridiplantae; phylum Streptophyta; class Magnoliopsida; order Fagales; family Juglandaceae; genus Pterocarya; species Pterocarya stenoptera. The sequence goes on along the minus strand of QEOT01004805.1, from coordinate 243,165 downwards.
TCGTGGTCCAAGATGATGACGGCGAAGATATTTGAAAGTAGAATCGTGGTTGCCTTCCTACGCAACCTTTAAAGAATATGGTAGTTTACAATTACAAAGGCAAGATCATCAACCTAATATGTACGTAAGCAGGGACGTGTGTGTGTGTGTATATATATATATATGTATATATATACATGTCTATTTTGCCTTCTCCCCACTAAACACGTCTCACCATTAATTTGCAAGAGAAATGATAGTGTTATTGTTCTATGAGAACTTGTTTACACCTATGTAATAAATTAATATTATTTTAAATTTTATTTTAATTTTAATTTTTGATTTGATGGGTTTAAATTTAATAGAAACTATTATTATATTTAAAGTTGTATATAAATTATGAATGATTAGTAAGCCTATCACTACTCAATTTGCAACCAGCAACTGTGCAGGCAAATCTACCATATTACGCCCCACCAAACATACACTAGGACTAGCCTGATCACCATTTTTCAATATCGTTACTATTGTACATGTATCACCATAGGTACATGTGCATGATGAAAATATCATTATGAGTTATCTTTATGATACTACTATTGTCACAATAAATTCGAGGATAAGTCATTTGAGGGGCACCTATATTTGCCAAAAGTCAACGTAACAATGTAACCATAAAAGCTTAGATGTAGTGTTAGCAAGAGCAAGATACTCATATTCTAGAGTAGAGTAAGCAACAACAAACTATTTTTATTACGTTAAGAAATTAGAGAAGTACCTAGCAAGGAGCAATAACCAGTGATACATCAACGATTAGTGGGATCTCCAGCTCATTTAGCATTAGAATAAGCTCAAAACTAAAGATATAAGTGTGAGAAAAAAATAAAGTCTACAAAATAGAGTTCCCTTGATGTAATGCAATATACAAAGAATGACAACATAATGGGTAGATAGATGAGCACTTATAAATTGGCTAACCAAATGTACAGCATAGAAAATATCTGATCATGTGATGATAAGATAAATAAGACTACCAACCAGCTACCTATAGAGAGTAGTATCAGAAATAGGCTCATCATCAATGGCAAGAAGCTTAACATTGGTCAGTCTTGCTATCAGTCAAACTAGTCCAAGAAAGCAAATCAGAAGCATATTTAGATTGAGATAGGTAATAACCATATGTGTCAAAAGTAACCTCAAGTCCAAGAAAGTAGTTCAGTCCAGCCAAGTCCTCCTCAAAATTCTAACACAGAAAGGTTTGAAGTCTTTGTATCCCAAAAATGTCATCTCAGGTGATATCATCTCGTCAACATATAAAATAATGATAATAATACTAGCATTAGTGGTCCAAAAGAATAGTGCATAGTCATGTGAGCTGGGAGCAAGACCATGTCGAGTGACCACAAAAATGAATTTGACAAACCACACATGAAGAGCTTGCTTGAGACCATAAATTGTACAACTAAGGTGATAGACTTTGTGAGGAGGATGCCTTAGCCAGCTGGAGGTTGCATATATACTTATTCAACAAGATTATTATTCAAACAAACATTCTTGGCATCCATCGGAAGTAATTTCCATTGATGAACGACAACAACTACAAGCAACGATCTAACAAAAGTACTTTGTGTAATAGATGCAAAGATTTTCCCATAGTCAATACTGTATTCTTGGGTAAAACCCTTGGCAACAAGGCAAGCCTTGTATTGCTTCACTGATCCATATGTGCGAGTCTTATTTTTGTATATCCATTTGAATCCAACCACAGATTTTTCAAGAGGCAAATCTACTAAGTTCCAAAATACGAGTTTTGGTGAGTGCATCTAATTCATCAAACATGACTTTTTACCAAAGAGGATTAGAACTAGCTTCATGATAAGTGCAAGGCTCATGAAGAGCAACAAGAGCATAAAAATAGTGATAATCTTGGGCAAAACCCTTGGCAACAACATGAGCCTTGTATCGCTCCATTGATCCATCTACACGTGTCTTAATTTTGTATACCCACTTGCATCCAACTTCAGATTTTTCTGGAGGCAAATCCACTAAGTTCCAAGTGCGAGTTTTGGTGAGTGCATCTAATTCATTTGACATGACTTTTTTTTACTGAAGAGGATCAAAACTAGCTTCATGATAAGTGCAAGGCTTATGAAGAGAAGTAAGAGCATAAAAATAATGATAATTTTGAATATGTGCAAGAGGTGCTCTTACCCTACTCGAGTGGTGCGGTTCAAATACCTGGGAGGACTCTGGGACATGTGATGTAGTTGGAGGATCATCATACTCATCAAGCATATCAAGATCATCATACTCATCGTACTCATCAGGCATAGTGAGACTATTTGATGAGCTGGACAGCTCTGCAATGAAGTCATGGACGGAATCAATGGAAATGTTACTAAAAATAGGTGAATATCGTGAAAGTGAAGAATAGAAACAAGAAATACTGGTAAACATTCAATGTTCCAAGAATGTCACATGACGAAAAATACAAAGATGTCTACTGATGGAATCATAACAACGTTAACCTTTTTGTGAAATGCCATAAACAAGAAAACAACATAACCGAGAACGGTTCAAGTTCAGTGTGTTCATGTGAAGGCAAAGTGACAAAACAAGCACATCAAAAGACATGGAGCAAAGAGTAATTAGGGATTTTACCATAGAAAAACTCAAAAGGTATTTTGTTGTGAATAAGTTGTGAAAGAATCTAATTGATAGTGTATATAGTTGTGAGAGCAGCTCACCCCACAATTGTTTAGGAATAGAGGCAGAGACAAAAAGAGTACATATAATATCTAAAATGTGTTTGTGTTTTCTTTCAGTACGTTCATTTTCCTGAGAAGTATAAGAACAAGAGCGTTGGGAGATGGTCTCATGTTGAGATAAATGGTCAAGAAAATATTTTTCATTATACTTCATAGCATTGTCTGAACGAAATATTTCTATAGAACACGTGGTAAGTAGGCATGATCCAACCTGGAGTGCCATTAGCTAAAGGAAGTTGCGAAAATAACAAGAGAAGTATCTATGCGAGCTGGGTTTGTAGAGAGGTAAGATAAAAAAAAAAAACGCCCAATTTTATGGCACATCCCAAGAGTCTGACCCACCTGATGATCTTGCACAACCATTATTGTCAAAAATTAGTCTCAGGCATAATTCACAAAGCTGAGTGACAGAAAGAAGATTTAAGGATAGTTTCGGAACTAAGTATGCATCATCAAAAAATGAACAAGAAGATGAGATAGATCCAATGTGAGTGACAGACATGTGAGACCATTAGCAACACAAATGATAGGGATTAGGAGTAATGGTTGTTTTGTGGGAAAATAAGGTAGGGTCAAAAGTCATATAGTTACAACATTCATAGTTGATGAGCCATGAGACTTACCTGAGGTGACATACAACACAGTAGAGGATCAAGAAAATCCTAGTGAATTAGTGCCTCAACATTAGCTACAGCAAGAGCAGAATGGTGAGATGGAGTTTGAGAAGTAGATGTAGATGCAGATGGAGCAACCGCGGAAGCCTATGGAGTGAAGCCCATTGATTTTGGTATTATAAATTGAAGCACTCATTGATGAAGTGACCAGTCTTTTGATAGTATTTGCACCAACTGTTGAGGTGAGCAGCTAGAAGGCTTGGAAGCACTCGCCACAACTATATTCGGAGATTGCATTTTCATGGTAGGATAACGGTTTGCTTCAGATATGAGCTCAGAAACAGTAGCCCCTACAGTTGGGAAAGGTGTGTGATGCAAAGATAATCCCGAGTTGGCTTGAAATGCTCATGAAGCGCCATAATGAAATGCATACATTTTCGATGATCACAATATGTGCAAACAATTCTATTTCTTGAGGGCACTTCAGTTGAGGATTTATAGCATATAGTTATTTCCAAATAGTATTTGCTTGAGAATAAAAAAAAAATAATATGACCTAATTTTTTTTGCATTTGATAAACTTTAGTCTCAAGTTAGAATTCCAAGGAAGCATCATGAGTACAGTTGTATGGATGTGCTAGAAAATGTCAAGCAATTTTTGCATTCCCAAGCATTGGAAGCATACTATGAATAGAAGGAGTTTAGGTGTTGATAAATTAGAAAAGTATCTTACAGTGCATAGTATCCTAATCTTCAAGACGTGAAGTAAAATCTTCTCCTGTCTCACCATCATTAGGCTTAAGTGGAGAGACTTTGCTAGATACATAACCCTACAATCAATGGCCTTGTAGTAAAACCTCCATATCTTAGGCCCACATATTATAGTTAAATCCATTCAAAATAGGATCAATTAGATGAACGATATTGTCCAAATTAGAAGAACTTTGAGCCATTGAGAGAAGTCCAATGCAAAGACAGCCAAAAAATATGAAACCAAAGCAAACAATTGAATAAAAAGCTTCTGGTCAACAATCAGTAGTCAAAGTAAAGGATCAACAGTTAACCGCTGACGTGGACTAGGGCTGACATGGCACAATTGACATGGACTAGGGCTAACGTGGCACTACTGACATGGACAAGGGCCAACATGGATTAAGGTTGACATGGCACGATAGGAGGGTTACACGTGTCATGGGTGAAGTCTCTATGTGTGGACAACGGCTAAATTCTATGGGTGGTGTGTGCGGGCTCGTCTGGTGTCAATTACATTTTCGTTCAACTCGCTGGCAGCTGTTCTATCATAATATGTTATTAAAAGTTTGAAAAAATGGATAGCTGATCGTGGTGTTGGGAGCCAAATGTTATAGTGAGTCGTGGCAGCGCGTGTAACAGCGGATGGGATTGGGTCTTCCACAGATTGAATGACCTGTACCTTGCAAACTTGATTCTAAAATGTGGATTTAAAATGAGCAGCGATGAAGGTTGTAAAGCATCAAGTGACAACGGCTTGCTAGAGAAAACGTCAAAAAAATTACGCAAAGAGTCCACAAGGAACGTAGGGCTCTGATGCCATGATGAGAATAAGTAAGAACAAAATTTGAAAGAGACTTCTATTATTTCTAAATGAATGTTATGTATAGTAACATGACCTATTTATAGGGAAAGAGGCTAAAGTAAAATAGTAATACTTGATACAATCATGAGTTGTACAAGTGCCGCGTATTCCTTTTGAAAAATAGTGGGGTCTACCATTAAAAAATTAATTTTTTTCATGTGGGTCTTAAATTTACTCTTTTTTTTAAAAAAAGTATGCGGCAGTTGCATACTCTATGATTATAAATATCATTTCTCAATATAAAATAAGGAAGGATATAAATACAAAATCTCATAATCAAAGTAGTATTCTAATAAAAGTAATATACATATAAAAGTAATAAAAGTAGTATGCGTAGTAGAAGGCAGGAAACGATTATTGAACCTTCGGCGATTAAGGAAACAGTTATTGGCAATTTTTTTTATTTTGCTTCTCTCAGTTTGCTTTCCATTACTTGCAACTTAGGAGTTTAGATTTCTTGCTTTTTGCAAGTGGGTTTCCTTTTCATACGGCCGTTTGGGCATCTTTTCATAGGGTCGTTTGGAGATTTCCTCCTACAATGGATGAGGATTTTTTTGATAAATGGAGGCACTTTTTGCTGTCTGAAGTTGAGTCTGAAGAGGTTTTGGTTCAAGAATCTGGTTTGGATGTCTCTGTTAATTATGTTGATTTTTGCCTCATCTTTAATCTGTGTTCAAGGAAATTTTATAACAATGATGCTTTTAAAATCATGATGCGTAAAGTTTGGAATCCAGTGCGAGGCGTTAGATTCTTTGACTTGGTTGATAATCTCTTTTTGGCACAATTCCATGCTTTGGGTGATAAAGATAAGGTTCTTTGTAATAGTCCATGGACTTTTGATAAGAGTTTAGTACTTCTTTAGAATTCTGATGAAAATCTTAAATCGTTTGATATTATAATGGATTATGCTTATGTTTGGATTCAGATATATGATTTACCATTAAATGGTATGACTGGAGATGTTATTAAACGGATTAGGTCTTCCATTGGTATTGTTGAAGATCTTGATTTGCTGGTTGATTCTCTAAGGTGGGAAATTTTTTCAAGAGTCTGTGTGTGTCTAGATATTAATAAGCCATTGCTAAGAGTGAAGCAAATCGTATTAGGAGATTCTACTATTGTGTGGGTTCATTTTAAATATGAGAGATTGCCCAATTTCTACTATTGTTGTGGCAAACTGGAAAATGAAGATCAGGATTGTGAAGTGTGGGGGATTAATCGGTTTGAGATTCCCTTTTGGTGCCTGGTTGAAGGCTTCAGGCAGCGGTTCAACTAATTAGAAAAATAGTTTGGACAAAGAAAATCATGTTCAACATACTTCAGTGGGTCCTCAGAATACTGGTAATTGTTTGGCTAGTGCTCGATTGTTGAGTTAGGCAGCGAATTCTAGATTTCACGCAGACAATTTTTAACATTCTGGTAATGACTTGGAGAAGCAACCGGTGGAATATTTTTCACATGGAAATGGGCCAAGATCTACGATGAAGGGATTGTGTTATAAGTCTGATTCGAGCCCACTGAAGTATGAGACAACAGCTGTTAGGTTTCAGGATAATATTGAACTTGTATATGGGCCTAGGGCTGGGATATTGGGCTTAGGCTCAGTTGATGGGTCTGATCCATTTGAGAAAGGGGCTTCTTTGCAAAAAGAAAACCTTAGAAATGTTTCCTCACCTAAAAGCACTAGTAGTGGACTAGCTAAAATCAAATTTTAGTCAAAGAATAGCTAAAGTGCAAAATAAAGCTCAACATTAGGCTGGCCAAATGTACAGTAAATTTAGCTTCACATGAAGGGGCTGGCTAAATTTGTTGAGCCATATGGGGCTAGCCAAATAATGCTTTTGAGTAAAATATTCATTTCCTGCTGGTTTTCACTCCCGCACAGTAGAAATCATTCTTAGACCAGCTCTTTTCATTCTCAAACTATCACAACACCTCTGGAGAAATTACATCGCGTGAACGACATTTTTGGTCTCAGACCATCGCAAGACAAAGGGTCATTCTCATCTCTATTTGCCAAAATCTGTCAACTTGTTCCCATATAATGTTTTTGTCAACTTAATTGATATTTTAGTTTTTTTTTTTTTTTTTTTCTGCTTGTTTTGTGAATCTGTCAACTTCTTCTTCATTCTCATCTACTGATGTATTCTAGAATCCTTGGTGTTTGCTGTTTGTACATTGAAAGAACTTTGCTATTGATTACTTTTGTGAAAAAGCAGTACCACATCTACCTTCTTTATGTTTGTGAAAATGCTCCATAGGATCACTTTTGAAAATAAGAAAGAATAATATCTTTGGGCAACGGGCTAGTGTCATGACGGAAGCCTCATTGGTGTAAAAAACTAGCGACAAATTTTATACTCTTGATAAAAAATCAACGTAATTCCAAACTTGAAATGCTACAAACTACGTACTTGGGATCGATGGAGCTATATATCTGGTTTTTCTTCTCGTAGTAATTAAATATATATAATTAATGGATTGAAGGTAATTACCAATCACACATTGCATATATATATATATAT
>QEOT01004805.1:205798-230785 GCA_003123785.1 Pterocarya stenoptera | reverse complement strand
GGAGGCTGAGGTTTAGCCTCGCCAATGACCATGAGGATTTTAAGATGGAACTCTCATGGGCTTGGGAACCCACAGTGAGTTTGAGTTCTCCGTGATGTAGTTCGGAGAAAAGATCCCCATTTTATTTTCATTATGGAAACCAAAATCCTAGTTTCTCAAATGGAGAAACTCAAATTTAAGTTGGATTTTTTATGGCTTCTTGGTTGTTGATTGTGTGGGTAGAAGTGGGGGTGTTAGTCTGTTTTGGCATGGATTGTTGATCTCCAACATTATTAGTCTGTTTTGGAGACTAATAATACTATTCAAAAGAAAAGGAGAGGAAAAAAAGGTGTTATGTTAGTGAAACTTGAAATAAGAAAAGCCTACGATAGAGTGGAATGAGTTTTTCTTCAGTAAGTTTTGTTAAAATTAGGGTTTGATTCAAAATGGGTGGCGCTAGTTATGTCTTACTTAACTTCTGTTACTTACAAGGTGTAGCTCAATGGGATTCCTACTTCATCCTTTGCTGAATCTAGAGGTTTGCATAGGGGGACCTATTATCTCCTTACATTTTTGTGTTATGTGCTGAAACTTTATCTACTCTTCCTCAACATGTTGAATGTAGTGGATTGCTTAAGGGAGTTAGGGTTTGTCCGGCTACTCCTCCTATCACTTATTTATTCTTTGCAAATGATATTTTAATTTTTTGTCAAGCAACAAATGCTGCAAATGAGTGTATTAACTATTTACTTCATCTTTATGAGACTGTCTTTGGTCAAAAAATTAATTTGAGTAAGACTGAGTTGCTAGTGAGTAGAATAGTTGAAACTCAGGTGGCGAATGATATAAAGAGCCCTTGGAATGTCTCTTCATTGCAACAACATGATCGTTATTTGGGTCTCCTAGTCTTTTGTTGGCAAGTCTCGTACTATGACTTTTAAAGAGCTTAAAGAAAAGGTCTAGAGAAAGTTGCAAGGTTGGAAGGAAAAAATGTTATTATAAGCTGGTAGGGAGATTTTGATTAAAGTTGTTGTTCAGGCATTACCAACTTACAATATGAGTTGCTTTAAACTACCTAAATCATTTTGCAAGGAGTTTGAATGAATGTTTGCAAGATTTTGGTGGGGCCAACAATGTCAAACTCGTAAAGTTCATTGGGCCTGTTGGAAAACGTTGTGCACTTCCAAGTTTCATGGTGGGATGAGTTTTAAGGATTTGGAGTTATTCAATATCTCCCTACTTTCAAAACAAGGCTAGTGATTATTACATGATACTCATTCTTTGCTTTATAAAGTGTTTAAAGCTAAATACATTCCCAAAAGAGATTTTCTAAGCTCTAGTATAGGGCAAAGACCTTGTTATGTATGGAGAAGTATCTTTGCAGATAAATAGATTTTGCAACTTGGGTGCTGGTGGCGCATTGGTCGGAGGGATAAAGTTCGAGTTTGGCAAGATAATTGGCTCCTAATTTCTTCGTTGCATCAGTTTCTACCTAGCCTCCAGCTCTTACCCGCTCATGCAACTGTTAGTTGCTTGACGAATAAGCATTTATGGAGTTGGAACCAAACTCTAGTGCATGCAATTTTTTCATCTTTTGAAGTGAGCAGATTTTAAAAGTTTTTTTTTTATCCCCATTGTATTATGAAGATCAGATCACTTGAGCATGTGCAAAAAATGGTCTCTATTCAGTGAATTCTGGCTACCATTTAATATGAAATTCATCATATGCAGGTCTTGATGCTGAATGTTCAGATTCTCGATGGAGATTGACTTTTTGGAAAAAAATTTGGAAGTTAAAATTACTAAATAAAGTGAATAATTTTGCACCACGAACTTGTCAAGATAACTTACCTACAAAGGTGAATTTACTGAAAAGAGGTATTATTAATTATGATCTGTTTGCCCATTGTAAGTTGGATGCGGAAACCTGTAGTCATGCTCTTTTTCAATGTTCATCTACTCATGTGGTTTGGCTTGCCCGGTTTCCTACGGTAGAGGATATGTTGGATACTGTTTGCGATTTTCAGCATTTGGTATGAGAATTGATTTTGGCAAATTTGAGTAGTGTTCCTCTTTAACTTACTATTGCTTGGGGTTTGTGGAAATATAGAAACCATTGTTTATTTCAGCAACAAGACTGTGAGGTTATGGACATGGTAGATAATTGTCTTGCCTATTTTGAGAGATATATTATCGTAAAGTCTCATTATTTGCTATCAAGCAAGGATCATGAACTTTCATGGATTCCACCACCACAAGGTAAGGTTAAACTTAACTTTCATGGACCATGTACATTGTTTCAATCTTCTAGTCATGTTGGCCTTGGGGTGATTGTACGTGATGATAAAGAAGAGGTTTTATTTGCTATGTGCAGTAAGAAAATTGGTGTGTTTGATGTTGATGAAATAGAAGCTAAAGTTTCATTTCGAGGTTTGCAGATCGTTTTGCATATGGATTTTTCTGATTTGATACTAGAAGGAGATTCCTTGGATGTTATTGATTCAATTCGAGCAAGTGACAAGGCAGATTTAGTTTCTGTTTCCTAGGTTCATGACTTATGAAGTGACTCATGTTGGACGACAAGGGAATGATGCAGCTCAGTTATTGGCTCGACATGCGCGACTTATTGATGATACTATACATTGTCATCAATGTCCAGACTTTGATCTCCTGGGTAGAGTCTTGTTAGATGCTGCGATGTAATGTTATTTGTTTGTATGAATACATTTTATTGTGAATGTTATTATCAAAAATAAATAAATACATATAAATCAACAGCACGGATACCGTTTATAACCCAAAACCTCACACGATAGCCCAAACTCGATCCGTCTACCACTTATGTTTACCTTCTTAATTTTATCAATGGGAAGAAGTTTTCAAGTTCCCAGCTTGTCCAAAGTTGTTTTAGTGATACAGATCGACTTCCTCTTTGTTGCGGTTTCTTGCCAATATTGACATACAAATCAAATTAGTCCATGACATGACATTGTGGATTGTTTTAACAACTACGTACGTAGCTCTATTATGCAACTCTTTTTGTGGGACTGAGGAAACATATAAATATATGGGTCGAGATCAATTTTTTTCACTCCAATTTTCAATTTGTTGCTTCTCTTTTGCACTATAATAACATGATTAGTTGTTATGGCTTACCTATGCATGTTTCACGTAATCATGACATTGCCTAGCCCATAATTTGGAACCTAAATTCATTTCGATGGGTAAATTTGAAGCAAGTCCAACTCATGATTTGCCTTTTTAATTGGCAATTGATGCAGTAAGCTTCAAGCAACGGATATATATTTAACAATTTATGTATAATTTGGCTTGAATTTCAAGCGTGATTGAAAGTCAATTGGGAATTAAAAAGAGCATGCACAGTACAAAATAAAGTCTTCGATCTCAAATGACGAGGAAGCCCGAAAGAAAAGAAAGAGAAAAAAATACACATGGGCAAAACTTGCACTGATACATAACCACCAAAAAATCATCCAACGTACAGCCGAAGTTCATGAAGGGGAAATTAGAAAAGGGCTATATATATATATATATATATTTATATATATGTGCAATCTCAACCGCTAGCTAGCTATCAGCTTCATCCTTCACAAGTCCTCATTCTCGCTAGCTAGCTCCTCGATGATCTTAATTTATAAGATGCAATATATGCATATATGATAATATTGCATCGTTTTCTAATGTTCTAATGGATTATGCGCGCATGCCTTGTGGACTCGGCCTCGATCGGTCCTAGACTAGCTCGTATATTGGATCATGCATGATGTTAACATATATATATTTATATTGAAAATGATAAACCTACAACTAGTTTACAACTCTATTTAAAATGAGGAGTAATTATATAAAATTGTAGAGTATTTTAAGAAGTGACACAATTATTGAATGGAAAATGCTAGTTAGTTTGTCACATGTTTTTGTTATTGGATTTGACCGCTCATGTATTTTAGTTTTTTTTTCCTTAACAATTAAGGAAATGACTACTAGTGTATTTGTGTGTTTTTTAAATGTTTAAAGATGTTTAAAAAAACATATGAAAGAAATAACTAAAAAAAATACAAATGCACTGAGCTAGGACACGCCTAATGATACATGTTGGGCGGCCGAATAGCAAGATACTTACTGAATTACATTAATTAATTTGAGGAAAAGAGTTATAAAAGAATTGTAAAAGAGTTATATGTGTATTATTTTCTTATTTATTTAAGTAATAAGATTGATTTTGTCTGCGTGGCCTCTTTGAATGTAAAATCTAGAGTGGAAACTTAATTAAGCATGCCTATATATCTCTGTGTGTGTGTGTATGTTTATGATGCATGTGTCCTGTCCTGATGTTATAGGCATCCCGGCCGGCCTCATGCATGGTCTTTTAGCATTCATGTGTTTATTCAAATACTTGATCCCTTGTAATCCTGAGTGTGTTAGCTAGGCTTCTATGATCAATAACATTTGTCTGAATGCATGGTAAATCTCGATCCATGTACAATTTTTCACAAGCTAATGTTTGATGCTGCATGCATGCGCGCCATCCGCGCGTCCTTCCCAGGCCAATATCCATGTAGTCTTGTACGTACCCATTTAATTGTATTTATAAATATTAGTTATAAATATTAATTGTGATTGTAAGTATAACAGTGAGTATAAGACTAATTTGAAAAATAATGGTGAATAAATTTCTATGACGACTAAAAAAGTTCGATCTGGAATTTTATTTTTTAGTTTCAATCTTTTTTATTAAATTTTAAAAAATCTTAAAAATGATAAATGAGCCCAGCTTCAAGTCGAATTCTGACATAAGAATATCTTAATCGAATTGAATTTAAACATTTTAAAATGTCCGACTCGAGCGATTATTAGATCCCTAATCACTCAAATTCATTTTAAAACATGTCAAATATTCATTGGACGGTATGCCTCTTTGTATTATTAAATCATATTACATAAATATTTCTCATATTTATCGAATAATATTATATTCAGTCTTAGAATGTACAATCACTGCATACTCCTTTTAAAATATAAGTAATAATACACATACAACTTATTTTTAACTATTTTACAACTCATTTTCAAACAACCAATGAAACTATGCAACTCCATTAAAAATAAATTTTAATATCATAAAACTACCCTCCAATTTATGTAGAATTGTAAAATAATTGTAAGGTTATCATTTTTTCTTAAAAAAAATAAGTACAACTATTAAAAAAATAATTATTCACGTGAATTCCAAATTTAAAGAGTTTGTTCCCATAATGTAATTGAAGGGAAATATTATGGATTTAACTTCAAATCGATACGGTGAATAGTGAGTTTTACATCTTCCAATCACATTTCGACATGTGTGCATTTCAAGAAAGGAAGAATGGAACTGCATACAGGGAAACAAATCTCATTCTCCCCTCTCTCTCTCTCGTCTCTCTACTTGGTCTGTTGGTCATTCTCTCACTCTACCCGCAAGCCATCGCACAATGCACATAGCAAAAGATAAAAATTTGATTGGAGACGCCATGAAGAAGATCGCAGATGACAAGCTCATACACAGATATTTTTTTTTATCGACAGACACGATTGTTAGCATCCTACTGAAGACCCACAGCAGTTGCTCATGTTACTACAACAAGGAGAAGAACAACTGCAAGAGGATGAAGACTTTGATTAGGAACTAGAACGGCTACTTACTATCAGAACTATAATGTCTAAGGGCATCTTTAGGAGCTTCATAAAAGCTTGGTTCCTCCATTCTTGAGCAAAGTTGTGGGGCAGGGATATACAATTTCTAAGTATTGTCGAAGCCATTCTTATTTCACTTTGATACAAAAAGCACCTACTTCTGCTTTTGCTCCGGTAAAGGACGAAGAATGTTCATGGTTGCCTAGGGATGGGTTCCTGTCTGCTCAGGCCATCTGTAGATTGTATCATGTATAATTGATTTGTGATATGGAGGGGAGAAAGAGAGCAACGAAGGGGGAGGGGGTTTAATGAGATTTGATTACACAAACTAAACATTAATTTATCTAATTTCATATAATAAAAATTTTATATCCAGTCATTTTTACGTATTTTTTCTACATTCTATGAATAATTATTTTATTTTTTTAATATAAAATAATTGATTTAGTCAATTATATCGGTAGAGTGTCTAAAAATATATATAAAGAATTAATCTTTGCATCATCCTACACACCACACACTATAATTTTTTTTATTTTTTTTATTTGTTTCTCTTATTAAATGTGTATGATATAGATGATGAATAAAAAAAATATAAATGTTTCAAGAACAGTAAAATAAAAAAAATAAAAAAAAAATAAAAAACACATTAATGTGTAGTGTGTAGGATGATGCATAGCAATACTTAAAAATAATTGAATGTAACATAACTTCATAATTTTTTTTAAAATTTTCTTATTAAATACAATAAATAATTCAATTTTAAAAGAAATAAATAACAAAATCAAAGACTTATTTTTCATTGTGCAGCTCTTGGAGGATGTAAATCTCATTCACCCATCCGATCCTTGTTTCTCCGAACAATTCCAAATATTATCCCAGCAACTTATGACTCAAACATGGGCCCACCACGCCACCAATTTTATCGGACTCATGGTTACGCGTTTAACACGTCATCACTTGGTTCAGATCCCGCGACGACTCTGTGGTCCCCAACACATCTGGCATTTTTTTTGCCTCTCCCACCCGCGCTACGTCATGTTTATTTTTCAGTGTCAAACCAACGAAAACGTCACCGTTTATTACTACTTCTGTTTGACCACCCCCAAACTTCAAACCCAACCTCCGTCTCTCTCTTTCCCCCGATTTTCCTTCGACTTTCTCGAGAAAATCTAGCTCCGATAAAAATCTCGGCTTCACTCCATAAGTACTACATACATACCTCTACGTACACATACTACATAAATATATATGGATCGGAGGAGGCCTGCGAGTCCGGTGTACTCGCGGCAGTGGAGCGGGGGTTCAAGCAGCACGGGGTCATCGTCGCCGGCCATGTCTCCGGCGCATCCGAACTCGCGCCAGTTGAATACCGGATTCTCCACCGTCAAGCGCACCCAAAACGCCGCCGCTAGAGTCGCCGCGCAGCGACTGGCTAAGGTGATGGCATCACAGGCTACCGCCGACGAGGACGAGGACGAGGACGACGATCTCGGCTTCCGATTCGGAGCCCCGCCTCCACCTGCACCTTCATATCACTCCGCCACCAGCAGTAATAGTAATAATAGTAGTGCTACTATTCCTGCGATTTCGGTTACTCGGCCTAATCGATCTCCATCACCTGCAGTAAGTTCGAGAATCTGTGTTTTTGGATCCATTAGTGACCGGGCTTTTCTGAATTTGGTTTTAAATTATTTGAGTTATGCTGAAATGAAGTTTGCCAGAGAATTATTGTCTCTAAATTTGCTTAAAAATTTTAGAATTTTCTTTTAGAGATCTGAATAGTATCAAATTTTGATGTTAATTTTAATAATAAGATCGAATATGATCATAATTTTCTGAATTATTATTGAGAATTTGAGATTTTATTTATAATTGAGATTAAGTGTTGGATATAATGTTTGTGCGTATGTTTTGGGTTTTTTATATGCTAAATTCATTCTCTCCAAAAAAAAAAAAAAAAAAAATTTCAAATTCAAATTGGGTTGTTTCATGATTTATATGATAATATTTGGCACAGGAGGCTAATTGGGTTTCTGATATTTTGATTAGTTAGGTCGGAACTTTGTAGAGCATGTTCCTTCTGTTCGCTCCACATCGACTGGAAGACCGTCAAGGTCAGTTCGTTCAACGGCTTTCGTGCCACCCAGCAAATCGTCACTTAGAACACCGATGACCATACCTCCGATCGAACCTCCTACTAGTAGTAACAGAGAGAAAAGGTAAATATGCTGTTTTGTTACTTTGGAGAACCTGTACCATATATAGCAATAAGGTTTCCTTAAAATCTCCTTTGATTTGCTTTGCACATGCAGTATGGGTGTTTATATTTCTCATCAATGGGGTAAAATTATTGTTCCAAGTATACTGATAAAAAAAAAATCCCTGTTCCAAGTAATTAACTCCGTTGACTAGTGCTGATAAAAAATACTCTTCTGACTAGTGTATAATTTAAGCTCTCGTTAATAATGATTTGTTTCGTAGTTCACAATTTAATGGCCTTTTTTGTTTTTGACTGAATTGTTGTGAGTCCTTGTAAAAAAAGTACCTGCATGCGCGGTTGTTGTGGATGTTGTAAACCTGTAACATTGAGTTGGAGCAGTACCCACTTTTCAATCTATGTTGTGTATGTTGTTGATGGGTCAAACATTATTCATGAGTTTGTGTTAAGGTCAATGTCCCTCTCACTCAGTCCTAATGGATGAAGGGCTGCCCGGCCAGCCTCTGGAGTTCAAGAAAAGTGTTTTCCCCTTCATTGGTACTTTCTGATCCTAAACTTTGGTGTATATAAATGAGCCAATTCTCTTCAGTATCTACCCTTGTCCATATACATAGTTCTTCCTTATTGTTATACAAATCACCATCTGCCTTTGCGCTCTCTATGCTGATTTTGACTGCCTACCGATGGTGAGTGGGATTAACTTTTGCTTCGCATGAATTCACATATGTGCCTATGCCTATTGTGCATATGTAGGTGTTTATAGGTACAGCTGGTGCATGCATCTGCTACTTGATGAGGAGTTGACTAAATTTGTTTTCTAGGGTGTTTATGCACAATTGATATTGTGCACTTTGTTGCTTGGATCTCATGTATCGGTCTTATAATGCAGGTATACACCAGATATTGGTCAGCTAAACTTAAAAGATACAGGAGATCAGCGTGAGGCTTCAGCCCTTCGTGATGAGGTATGCCATTCACATCCATCAGTTATGCTTTCACAACAGTCACTAATAGCCCTTGAAATATATTAAAAAGAAGCCATATAGGGTTTGCACCAACTTTTAGCATAGCATTTTTTTTATGAGCTAGCATTTTTTAGAATTTGAAATGTAATTATAGCAAACTGTATCAAAATTGCAGCTTGACATGCTACAAGAAGAAAATGATGTCATAATTGATAAGGTGTGCAGTCCAAACTCAAAATAAACTTATTTTAATGCATTGTTACTTGTGATGTATGACATTGATGTCCAAGAATGTTGTACAGCTTAGACGCGCTGAAGAAAGACGTGAGGAGGCAGAGGCTAGAGCTAGGGAGCTTGAGAAACAGGTCAATTATAAGAGTTAGTCATTATTACTGTTGTTATTCTGAGTTGAAATTAGGTTATCTCTATTTGTAAGTTTGGGTTTCACATTTATTGCTCAGTAATGTTATGAGTTTTCCTCCTTTTTTGATAGAACATGGACAGGGCAACCCAAATGATAGAAAACTTATTTTCCCCACCACTTCCCCACTATAAAAAAAATTGGTGCTAGAAAATAGTCTAAATTTCTTGGTAGTGATATTTTACTTATGTCCTCTCACTTCGGCATCCATGTACATTGTAGTATTCAAGTAGTTATTTGTTAGACCACTTGCTAAGCGGTCTGTTTATTTATTGAAAATCTTGATCTTGTTCTTGAGATTTACCAAATTAACTCTAAAATTATCCATCAAAAAAGTCGTAATTATGTTCGTGTTCAATTCTATTTTTACAGGTTGCTGCTCTTGGAGAGGGTGTATCCCTCGAAGCCAAATTGTTGAGCAGGTAGACTTGGTTTGATTTGCTTTGCCATTTTGTTGCTTAATGTTCTCGGCTTGTGATTTTATGAATGACTTATCTGCAGGAAGGAAGCAGCATTGCGTCAAAGAGAGGTAAATTTGAAGAAGTTGACAAGGGCAGAGCATTTGATTTTGTCTGGTTGAAAAAAAGAAACTTGAGATTAACTTTCTAATGACCATTGGACCAAATGGTGCTTTTCCTTCATTAGTAAGAGGCAAAAGGGTAAGTTATGGCTTCAATCAAGTGTGGCTCTGTGAGTTATGTATCACCTATCGGAAAACAAAAGAGATGAAGTCACAGATGACCTACTCTACTTCTCCTACTTCTCCTATTTTTAATTAAGTTTTAAGGGTTGTATTAACATTCATAGCGTGTTAAACAGAGGTTATGAGGAGCAGTTTATGGGGCTTTTATGGAATATAGACCCATTAGTCTTATAAATGGGGTATACAAAATCCTTTCCAAAGTTCTTGCGAATCTTCTTAGTGAGGTAGTGGGTCNGTTAAACAGAGGTTATGAGGAGCAGTTTATGGGGCTTTTATGGAATATAGACCCATTAGTCTTATAAATGGGGTATACAAAATCCTTTCCAAAGTTCTTGCGAATCGTCTTAGTGAGGTAGTGGGTGAGATAATTTCAAAGCCTCAAAATGCTTTTGTAAAGGATAGACAGATTCTAGATGCGGTCCTTATTGCAAATGAATGCCTAGATAGTAGACTGAAAGCTGGCACTGCAGGGGTTTTATGCAAGTTAGACATGGAGAAGACGAATGACCATGTTAATTGGCATTTTTTACTTGATCTTCTAGGGAGGTGTGGTTTCGGGGAGAAATGGAGATCATGGATCCGTTGGTGTATATCTACGGTGAAATTCTCAGTCCTAATTAATGGAAGCCCAGTAGGTTTCTTTCATAGCACCCGAGGCCTAAGACAAGGAGATGCGTTGTCCCCATTACTCTTTGTTATTGCAATGGAAGCTTTGAGCAGAATGACTTCAGCTTTGGTCGCTAATGGGGGTGTGATTGGTGTCTCGATTGGAACCCCGANGGAGATGCGTTGTCCCCATTACTCTTTGTTATTGCAATGGAAGCTTTGAGCAGAATGACTTCAGCTTTGGTCGCTAATGGGGGTGTGATTGGTGTCTCGATTGGAATCCCGGNTGACTTCAGCTTTGGTCGCTAATGGGGGTGTGATTGGTGTCTCGATTGGAACCCCGAGTGGGGGACTTATTAATATTTCACATTTATTGTTTGCAGATGACACTCTTTTCTTCTGTGAGGATGACCATAATCAATTGCGAGTTTTGAAGGCCCTTCTACTTTGTTTTGAAGCAGCTTCTGGTTTGAAAGTAAATTTGGAAAAATCAGAGATGGTGCCTATAGGAGGTGTGCAACGTATAAGACAGTTGGCCAATATTCTGGGGTGTAAGATTGCCTCATTCCTTATGACCTATCTTGGTCTTCCGTTGGGGGCAGTATCGAGAGCGGCTTTATTATGGGATACAGTGATTGAGAAAGTAGAACGCCGACTAGCAGGATGGAAGAGAATGTATCTGTCAAAAGGAGGAAGGATTACCCTTATAAAGAGTACATTATCTAAACTGCCGACATATTTCCTATCCCTATTTCCTATTCCAGCAAGTGTGGCACTTCGTGTTGAGAAACTACAACGGGATTTCTTGTGGGGTGGAATAGGTGAGGAGTTTAAATTTCACTTAGTTAGGTGGGAAAAGGTATGTTGTTCTCTCTCTAATGGTAGTTTGGACATTAGAAGTCTGAGAATTTTTAATCTGGCTTTACTTGAAAAATGGCTATGAAGATACCATAAAGAACTAAACGCTTTATGGAAGTTGGTGATTGAGAGTAAATATAGTGGAGAATGGGGAGGTTAGTGTACCAAAGAAGTGAGAGAGGCACATGGAGTGAGTTTGTGGAAAAATATAAGAAAAGGATGGGGGGTCTTCTCTCGACATACAAGATTTTGTCTAGGGGATGGGACAAGGATTAAATTCTGATTTGATACTTAGTGTGGTAACTGTGCCTTAAAGGATCAATTTCCTGCTCTATTCAGGGTTGCAAGTGCCAAAGATGTTTCAATTGAGGAAGTTATGGTGATAATGGGAGAACAGATCCAGTGGAACATCAACTTTAACTGGGCGGCTCACGATTGGGAATTAGACAGTTTTACAGCTTTTTTCAACCTCTTGTGTTCACTCAAACCGAGAAACCAGCGCGCTGATTTATTGTGGTGGAATGCTACAGCTAAAGGTAAGTTCTCGGTTCGCTCGTTTTATAAGGCTTTAACACAAGAGTCTCCAATTCAGTTTCCATGGAAAAGGATTTGGAGATATAAGGCACCTTTTAAAGCAGCTTTTTTTGTGTGGACCGCTTCTTTGGGTAAGATCCTCACAACAGATAATTTGAGGAGAAGGAGGATGATCATCGCAGATTGGTGTTGTATGTGTAGGAGTGAGGGTGAATCAATGGACCATCTTCTACTACATTGTGAGGTAGCTCGAGGGATATGGAACGAGGTATTTAGTAGGCTAGATTTGGGCTGGGTAATGCCCGAGACAGTAGAGGCGACATTGGCTAGTTGGACAAACTTGAGAGGTAATCAACAGATCAAGGCGGTATGGAAGATGCTTCCTATTTGCATCATGTGGTGTGTGTGGCGGGAGCGTAATGATCGGACGTTTGAGGATAAAGAGAGATCGATGGAGGAACTTAAAGCTTTCTTCTTTAGAACTCTTTGTACTTGGACCATTGCCGTCAATTTTAATGGCCAAGATTTCCATGATTTCCTTGTATCTATGGCCCCTACTTAGTTTAGGGCATCATTTGTACTGAACATGGCTTTTGCCTATTCTTTTATTAATATACTTTTACTTATAAAAAAAAAGAAAACATTCATAGCGTAGGAAGCTTGTCCCTGTTTATTTTGATGTTGTCGCTATGTAGACAAAAGGATTAACTTCTCGAAAGGCTTCCTGGGTCTACTGCCAACTGATATTATCTTCTTGATGGGGATTTCACAGAAGCTCTCTCTCAAGCTGTGTTAGTTAGCTGTTGTGTTTGGATAGCTATTGATGGTTGAGCTATTTGTGTTGTGCTGTATCTACTTGAGTGCTTCTCCTGTGTTCTGTTGTCATGTTGACTTCTTTTGTCTTGGCTGTTACGCTGTTGATGGGCATGTTATTTGATAACTTGTGTTTATGTTATGTTGGCTATGTCTATGTAGGTTGGATCCTTTCCTAGCTATGTTGTGTGTGTTTGATTTACTCTTCTATACCATTTAATGGGGGTATGCCCCCAAAATATTGTACTTTTGTATTTTGCTCAGACCTTACCCACAAAAGAAAAACATATACTTTTTTAATTACAGGCTGCTCTAAAGGCTGCAAAACAAACGAACGATGGCAGGGATGACGAAATATCAGTTCTTCGTAGAGACGTCGAGGTAATTTATGCTGATAAGTAGGCTGATATGTCCTCTTATATTAAAATATGTATTGTCCTACCTTGATCTTTTTCCCTGATTTTCCCTATACTTTCATGCCTTGCATTTTTATTTGATCAGAACTTGAAAGATGACGCTGCAACAGCTCTGGAACACCTCCAAGAAGCAGAATCTGAAGCAAAGGCTCTCCGGTCAATGACACAGAGAATGGTTTTGACTCAAGAAGAGATGGTTCGTCTTTTGATAATAATGTTAGATTTATGACTCTCTGTCTAAACTCCTAACTCAATTTCCATTTTAGGAGGAAGTTGTTCTGAAGAGATGTTGGCTTGCCCGCTATTGGGGTTTAGCTGTAAAGCATGGTAATCGACTCTTTACTATCTTCTTCTGATTGAAAGAACAAATGTGTTCCTTGTATTTACTGAATGCGTCCTTGCTTGATAACCATACCAGGATGCATGAGCTTGATTGTAAAATTTCTTTTTCTATGTGGATCTGGTTTACGATTCTTATGTTTTTTAAGAAAAAGTTTCTTTCTCATCCAATATCTTGACAGACCTATACTTTAATTCTTCTTTCTTTCTTTTTCTTTTCCGGTGGTTGCTCTTGTGCTTTATAGGCATATGCACAGATATATCACTTTCAAAGCATGAGCATTGGTCGTCTTTAGCCCCTCTTCCATTTGAAGTTGTCATTTCTGCTGGACAAAAGGCTAAGGAGGAATCTTGGAATAGAGGCTAGTTCAGCCATTTATTACAATAATTAGATTTTGATTAATATTCAATATTTGATTTTTATAGCTAGCGTGGAGTTAGCCTTTCACATTGTTTGACATGGAGCAGGTGGCAATGATCCAGACAGGAGCAAGCTTGTCCGGGATATTAGTGATCTCACAGGAGAAGGAAATATAGAGAGTATGCTTTCAGTTGAAATGGGTTTGAGAGAATTGGCTTCTCTAAAGGTTTTTCTTTATTATAATTTTTTTAATGTTGAGCCACATTAATTTTTCTGTTACTTTGTTGTCTTTCCAAGTAATTTTCCTTTAAGAGATGCATTTTTAAAAGATAAGGTACATGCTGTGTTCCTTAAGGGTTGTTCTGAATATAACATGGATTTTAGGAGTCTGTTTCATTCCTCTATACTTCCAATTCATTTTATGTCACTGCTGTTTCAAGGTTGAGGATGCTGTTGTACTAGCGCTGGCCCAGCACAGACGTCTGAATTTGGTTCGGCAGTACAGTCTAGGTATCATATTTTCTCTTTTCATTCTCATTTATATTTTGGCTGCATGGTCTTCTTTCACTGCATCTATCTGTTACCTTCTATTGGTGTATTATATTTTAATGCCGATGTTTCCTCAATTACTATTTGAATATTTGTTTCTTTTCCTTGTTTGACAGACATGTACATTTCTTGTCTACCTTGTACAGTACATGACACTATGACTGCTCAATTTCTATATGAATATTTGTTTTTTTTCCTCTTTTCAGAAATGTAGGTATATTTCTAGTTGTACAACTGATTAAGAGAGTTTAATTTAATTTATTTATGTTTTTTGCATTCTTAAACCATTATATGTTCCGGATGCTATGTTTGGATAACATTTTTTAAACCCAGTTTTTCAAAGTGGCTAGTTTCCGAGAACTAGCGGATTATGAAGGATAACAGGGATACTAACAGTAACATGATCCAGTGCTTAGTTATCTCGTTACTTTTGAATTTCAGATTCCAAATCAACTGGTGATCCCAAGTTTATGGAGGCATTTGGTAAGAGAGATACTCTGTTCTGTCACCACAATATGCTATGTTGTCCTTTAGAAATGCAAAGATTAAAGGATACTTGTCGACATAATCATTTTAAGGAATATTTGTACTGGTAGGATCCTTCTAGGGAGCATACCATTTGACAACCAAATTTGAGGCGGGGGGGTTAAGGTGGGCAAGCTGACCAGAAGTTTCATGTCAAAATTCAGTGGGCTCAGAACATATGTACAGGAGAATTGGCGCGTTGCACTGCATTTAGATCATATACTGCATATGTTTCATATTTATGTTAACCTTTTATGTTGTTGAGAAGTGGTTCGTCCCTCTCACCCTTAAACAACTGATTGGCCATTTTGCATTTTCTGTCCGTACTTATATTATATTCAGCAAAGATTGTTTTTGGGTGAATACCTAGGACTTGCAAGCGATCATGTGTACCTCTTTTAGGCATACAAGAACTATCAACATGTGCTTCTATTTTAAATATACATTCTTGTATTTGTATCACCAATGTTTTTGGTAAACAAGAATTTTATTGAAGAAAATGCATAGCCCTCGTAAACAGGTCATATACAAGAGCAACACCTAGCCATGATTAACAGCTGTTACAAGAAAGTTATTTTATCACAAAGTTGTTTCATCATTTGTTCAAAATTGGTTGGGCAATTGAACTGAAAGGGATGATCTTATGATTAATTTTTGCTTTCATCCCATTTTCCTGCAGAATTAAGTGAAGAGGAGGCAGAAGATGTCCTTTTCAAAGAGGTTAGCTCCCTTTTCATTTGATTTTGTTTTACATTTTGGCCATGCTTAAGGTCCCGTTTGTTTACACAAAACTCCTATCTCATCTCATCTCATCTCATCTCAATCATTACAACTTTTTCAAATCCCCATACAAAAATATAATAAACAATTCAACTTTTTCAAATTTCAACATAAAAATAATACTAAAAAATATATTCTATTAATATTTTATTCAACTACTATTCAAAACATCTCATCTCATCTGTGTATCCAAGCGGGGCCTAAGTCTCAGATATATGAACCCTTTTATTTATTTATTTATTATTTAATTTGATGTTCATTTTCCTCCTTTATGTTCTTTATCACTTGACAAGAATGCAGGGGCCAATATGGAACTTTCTTAAAAAATGTTACTTTGGGGAAACATCAACAGTTTGTAATTTGGCAAAATCCTTGACAACTGAAAACTGCTGGAATTAATTTCTTGACTTGGCAATTACAGAACTTCTGCTTGATTTATTTGATTCATTGAAGTCATCATCAAATTGACTATCAGAAAACTTACTTAGTATTTGCAAAACTTGTTAGTTGTTAATAGGTTATTCACCTGAAACAGGTTGAAATGATTGAGCTGTCCTCCTGAAGGCTTCAAAAGCTTAGTTTCTAGATGAATTACATATTTTGGTTGTTGATTTGTTCATGGTCTTCATATATTTTACAAAGAATTATCTATGATGTGAGTGTACATAACTTTCACAACTTTAAAATATCTGTAGGCTTGGCTGACTTACTTTTGGAGAAGAGCTAAAGCACATGGAGTTGAAGAGGATATAGCAGAAGAGCGGCTTCAGTTTTGGATCAGCCGTAGCGGGCAGTCACCAACTTCACATGACGCTGTGGATGGTAAGTTTTATGAACTTTCAGCTATATATATATATATATATAAATTTCCTTTCTTTTCTACTAGGTTTTGAAATTTCGGACAGTAACAATGATAAATATGTATAACCTTGTAACTGTGGTAACATAGACAGGCCATGTTGGGAGCTTCACTCATTTGTACCTATAAGCTGTGGATGATGTCGTAGGTTAATCTCTCTTGGATACAACATCATAAAAACCTATGAAATTTTATTGCCACATATTTATGCAGATTGATTTTCTTTATACCATGTGGATAAATGCATCCTCTAACCTGTGTTTCAAAAGTTTACGTGTGAATCAAGAATGGGGGAATATTTTCCAATGCTGAATTCCTCTTGAACTGCTTGTGTATGTGCATAAGCCACGGTAAAAAAATTGTCAGTCACCATATGTTTATTTTACTTACAAGTGGACTCTTGGCTTCAATGTGTGGTTGTGGCAGTGGAACGAGGTTTATTGGAGCTGAGAAAGCTGGGGATAGAACAGCAACTTTGGGAAGCATCTAGGAAGGAAATCGATCAGCCTCCTTCTACAGTTGCTAATCACAAACCCAATGCAGATTCAGAGACCTCGTGAAGGAACGCACCTTGATATGTGGTCAATTCTTTTAAAGTATATTATATTTTTCATATTTGTTTTTTCTACACATGGTTTTCATCCATCTTGCTAGTATCCCTCTTATTTTCTTCTCGCCACGCCTAGTCTCAAAATCGTACTTGTGTAGTGGTTGATCACGCGTCTAAGATTAACTAGAGACAGGAGTGTTTCAAGATGTAGGTGGGGATTGTAAAACGGGAGATATTTCCTTTATTTTTTCATCTTTGATTATATTCAAGTTGCGGTTATACCAAATGGATGATTTTAAGTTTTTATTTGTAGTATATATTTAGACATAATATTATCATGTAAGGATATTGTCTAAAGTGTGTTTTTCTTTTTTAAAAGAAAAAAATTTTTAAAAAAAAAAAAAAAGTCTCAAAAGGTTGTATGTAGACTAATGGAGTTGACTGAGTTCTCTCTCCCTAGTCTCACGAAAGCTCCCACCAAAGCCCCCTCTCAAAACACCTTCGACCAATGGCCAGAGAGAGGGAAGAGCTTCGGCTCCCGCTCCCTCTTCTCCCCATGTCCATAGGTCATTAGTTTTCATTTTTAAGTGTTTACATGCCATTTCTTCCAATGCTCGGAAATGGCCTGACTTACTGCCTTGTGGTGTTCTAACCTCTACAAGCGTAGTTTTTCTCGACTCACCGCCCATCGATCTCTCAGAGGCCCAAAGAAGCATAACCAAACGATTAGTGCGAGAGATCCACGAGCTGTCGTGTTGCAGCATGCATTCTTTCAACAAATGCTGCCCTAGGAGGCTCAGCGGCTTGGGCTCTTCCAGTATCCGACTACCCATACACTGTTCTCTCTTTGACATGTGATCCTCATGCGTAGCTACAATCTCCCATAAGTGTTCTTGGCCACCGAAGATTCAGACCGTCTATAGCATCCTATCCGGTCCTGTTCTTGCTTTCCTTGACCAAAGGATCATCAAATTAAACAAGTGGAGATTTTCATCAACCAACTCATAATAACAAGATGTAGCACACCTCCTCCCGTCATGAATGTTGGCCGTGGCAACGCAATCCACACGTTTGATTGCTCAAGAACTGCAAATGGCCGCTTCTTCTAGTGGAATTGGACAGTGATCGTTTGAACCATCTCATACCCTTTTTTATTTTTCTTTTTGGTGAACTATTTTGGGGTGTTTGTTGGGGTTCACACCCCCTTGTTTATGAACCTTATAACCTATGTTTAATATACATGAAATGTGCTTGGAAAAAAGAGAGGTGTGGAGTATCCCAGAATTTTGAACCATCTCAGGGAATGTGGGAATGGAATGGGCCTTGATCGTTTGAACCATCAGGACATGTTTGGATACTTGAGTTAATAGTAGTGAAATGATTGAGTGGAGATGTTTTATTGAATTTTAGAAAATGAGAGAATTTTGAATAAAAATATTATAAAGAAAAAAAAAATGTTTGAATATAAGCTTTTAATATTATTTTTGTTTTGAAATTTATAAAAGTTGTATTGATTTTTATTTTTAAGTAACGATTAGATGAAAATGTTGAAAGTTTAAATTGAAAAGTGCTGTGATTGAGTGATATTTGAAAATAAGATTATGAGAAATTTTAAGAATTTTGATATTTTTAAAATTCTGGCTTAGCATTTATGACTTGGAAGATGTTAGAATTACATTATCTGGCTTGGCAAGCTTCTTTCGTAGTGCATTGCTTGCCGCATCTGTACCAAGAGTGCAAATTAGGTGAACATGTATCCTCGACAATTTAGGATTGTCTCGGCAGATAATTTTTTCCAACGTTGAAGAATAGAATTAATTTAAAATTTAATTGCCACATCCGCCTCAATTTTATTTTTCATTAGTTATCACAACATTTTTCTTTATATATGAAATATGTATTTGTTTTAGTGATCAAATCAAATTATTGAATGTTCAAGTTTTGCGCATTTATATTTTTTTAATAAGAGTTGAGCAGAATTATCATGAACTATTTTAATTTTTTAGTTAATTTATTTTCTGAAATTCTAATTTTATATAGTTTCATAAATTTGTAGCAATAATTAGTTAATTATTTCAAGACTACATCATTTTATGTAATGTAATATATATATATTTATATATATATAAATATATAAAAGAAAAATGTTAGTTTGTCCTTCCATTTGCCCCTAGTGCAAAAGTGTGTTTTTTTTAATATTTGAAAAAAAAAAACGCACACACTTTTGCACTAGGGGACAGAGTAGCTCCCTGTATGTATATATTATATGAAAGGAAAATTTTATACATCATACTAATATTTCACTTTTATCCTACTATATAAGATGTGGTACATTATCACTATTTAATGATTCTTTATTTAATAATTCTTTATCATTTAATGGTGATAAATATGTTACATCTTACATAATGTGATGAAAGTATGATATATAACAGAATTCGGTATAAAAATATGGAAAAATTATATTGACAAATCCAAATACACATGAACCTAATTTGAGAAAGAAAAGAAGTCTAGAAAAACATAAGTGAAACAATTATCCATAAATAAAGTATATTGAGAAGAGAAAGGTTCGATATGCACATCATTAATTAAACAAATCATAGGAATCGTTCTATACAAGAGGCTATTGTAATTATTATTTGGGGAATAAACGACCGCTTAAGACAATTTTCTTTGCATTGATAGTTAGGGGTGCACACGGTCCGGTCTGACGATGGACCGAAGGTTTTCGATCCATCAATTGGATCAGACTGGACCGGACTGAACACCCAAGGAGACCGGACCGGACCGGTAGCTGTCGGTCTGGTTCAGTCCATTCAGTCCGGCTTTTTTTTTTTAAAATCAATTAATAAAAAAAATTATTTACAATACTAAATTAAACTAAATGACTTATTAATGTGGATTATGTAACAAACTCAATAAAAAAATATTTTATATGGTCAATGATAATAAATTAGATAAAAATTACATTATTGATGATGTTAATTATTACTTTATTATTAACTTAAAGTATGTTAATGCATAATGAGCCATATACAACTTTTAACATTTTGTATATAAAACAATAAGCATGAATAATTTAATTATCCATACATAATATATCCATAATTAAGAAAGATACATACTTAACATACTATTATAAATAAAAATAAAATATTTAATTATACATACTATTATAAATTTATAAATTATACATATATTATAATTTATACTATAACGCTTAATACTTAATAATATTAGTAATACATTAAAGAATATACTAATACATTGATACTAAATATATATAGTAATAGACTTATAGTGATTAGTTATTATGAATCATGATTAGTATAATTATATAATAGTATTAGTTTAAAGTATTAGATTATTAGTAATATAGTGTAGCTATATATTAGAAATATTAGTATAAGTATAACTATAGTATAATTTATGATTCTAATACTATAATGACAATGATAGTATAACTATATAATAGTATTAGTATAAAGTATTAGACTATTAGTAATATAGTATAAGCTATAGGCTATAGCTATATATTAGTAATATTAGTAATTTAGTATAAGTATAATTGTATAAGTATAACTATAGTCTATAGTCTATACTTATAACTATATTAAATTATTATAACTTATACTAATATATAATATAGTTATAATTTTTTATAGACTTATAACTTATAATAAATCACTATAATATAGTATAACTAAACTAATATAACAACTAATATAACCATTAGTATAACTATATAAATATATAATAGTATTAATAGTCTATACTTAATTATAATATAGTATAATTATATATATAATTAATTCTATATAAAAAAATATGTAGAAATACATTCGGTCAGGTCAAGTCCGGTCCGAAAAACAGCCGGACCTTGGACCGGACCGAATGAATTTGGTAAAAAAAAAATTGGACTGGACTGGACCAGACCAAATTCAGTCCGGTCCGGTTCGGTCCAAAATGACTGGTCCGATCCGGTTTTCTCAGCCCGGACCGACCAATGCTCACCCCTACTGATAGTTTCTAGAGATAAAGTGCTAACCATGAATTGCTTATTAAGGTATTAATAGCCAAAGAAAAAATGGAGAATTAGTGGATCAAAGTGTGGTTGCAAGAGCCTTATTATAAAGAAAATATTTGCCTTTTTGACTAATACTCATTAAAAAAAAGGATACAACTTTATACAAAAGACTTCCTATAATCATGCTAATCTATTCTAGATAATCTAAGTATAATCGAAATCTGAAAGAACTACAGAATTATAGCAAATACAATATACGTTTATCTCATGCATATCGGGATATCATTGACCTTCTCAACACTCCCCCTCAAGTTGGAGAGTGAATGTCAAGAACTCCCAACTTGTGTATCATAGTTGAGAAAGTTTCCTTTCCCAATGGCTTGGTGAACACATTCGCAAGTGGATTTGCCAAAGCAATATATTTGGTTATAATAGAACCGTCTTGTATTTTGTCACGAATAAAAAGACAATCGATCTCTATATATCTGGTTCTTTTGTGAAAAACGGGATTTGCTATTATGTGCAAGGCTGCTTTGTTGTCGCAATATAACAATGCCTGCTTCGAATGCAATATTCGCAAATCCTTCAACAATGAGAGTAGCCAAGATAATTCACAACATGTACCTGTCATGGC
This sequence comes from Pterocarya stenoptera, assembly GCA_003123785.1. Classification (NCBI taxonomy): domain Eukaryota; kingdom Viridiplantae; phylum Streptophyta; class Magnoliopsida; order Fagales; family Juglandaceae; genus Pterocarya; species Pterocarya stenoptera. The sequence goes on along the minus strand of QEOT01004805.1, from coordinate 208,948 downwards.
TCTATATTCTGCTTCTATTGAGAAGAGAGATACGGTTTTCTGCCTCTTTGTCCGCTAGGAAATAAGAGAAGATCCAAAAAAAACACAATAACCTATGGTGGATCTACAAGATGTTGGACAACCAGAAAAGGCTTGCAAAGATAAATTATTATAAGGGAAAAACAAGCCTTGTCTTGGATTACTTTTCAAATAACGCAATACACGCAAGGCAGTTTCCATATGTGGCTTGCGCGGTGCATGCATAAATTTGCTTAACACATATACCGAATAAGTGATATTTGACTGAGTTATAGTCAAATATATTAGGCGTCCAACAAGTCGCCTATATTGAGATGGGTTTCTAAGCAATTCACCTACATCCGAGAGCTTTATGTTTTGCTCCATGGGAAAGTTCACAGGTTTAACACCCAAAAAACCACCATCCTTTAGAATTTTCAAAGTGTATTTCCGTTGTGAGATAGAAATACCTTTTCTTGACTGAGAGACTTCAATGCCTAGAAAATATTTCAAATCACCCAAATCTTTATTCTGGAAACGACTATGTAGAAATTGTTTAAAATTAAAAATGGTAATGAGGTCATTACCTGTAATAAGAATGTCATCAACATATATAAAAAAGGTTGTAAACTATTTGCCTTTCTGACATGTGAACAACGAGTAATCTACTTTGGATTGAACAAATCTGGCATCTTGGATAGCTATAGAGAACTTGACAAACCATTGACGGGAAGCTTGCTTTAAGGCATATAACGATTTGTTGAGACGACACATTAGGTTCTCCCCCATCGTCGAAGACCAGGAGGTGGAGACATACAAATTTCTTCATGGAAATCACCATGAAGAAAATCATTGTTGGCATCAAGTTGGTGTAGAGACCAATTTTGGGCAATTACCAAAGCTAATAAACAACGAACAGTAATCATTTTAGCAGTGGGAGAAAAAGTGTCATGATACTCGATACCTTCCAGTTGTGTGTATCTTTTCGCAACCAAATGAGCTTTGAAATGCTTAATAGTGCCATCCGATTGACGTTTGATTTTATAAACCCAACGATAATCAATAGACTTATTTCCAGGAGGGAGAGAAGTGAAAGACCAAGTGTCATTGGCTTCTAAAGTGGCAAATTCAGATTGCATCGATTATAGCCAATGGGAATGAGAAGCTGCTATGGCATAAGATGTAGGTTCAATGTCTTGGCTGATAGTAGTACTAAATGAGCGATGTTGTGGTGAATAATAATAGTAAGAGATAAAATTACAAAGAGGATACAATGTACCTTTTTGTAGACCAGATGACGAAGGCGGCAATTGTTTGTGAGATGTCACTTGGTTGCAAACATAATCACGTAGAGCCATGGGAGGAACATGGGGTCATTGAGAACAGTGTAAGGCTAGTGCGAGGGGAGGACTAGCGGGAGTGGGTTGAACAGGGCCAGAATGAGAAAGCGGATCCAAAGGTGAAACAGGCGGGGTTGGTTCTAGAGATGCTAGTGGAAGGACCAATATTGGTGGTGTTATTTGTTGGATGGTTGAAAGGGGTCCCGAAGAGGAAGGTTCGGACATGGGAAGAGGAATGACGGGTGCTGAATTTGTGAAAGAGGATAGAGTGGACTCATAGGGAAAAATATTTTCATGAAAAACAACGTCACGGCTTGTGAATACTTGATGGGTTGCAAAGTCATAAAGCTTGTAAGCTTTCTAACCAACTGGGTAACCAAGAAAAACACAATGCTTGGCTCAAGGGGGAAATTTATGAGGAACATGCACATCAATAGCATATGCAAGACACCCAAAAACTCTAAGGTGAGAATAAGAAGGAATCTTTCCATAAAGTTGTTCAAAAGGAGTTTGGCGAGAAACAAGTGGTGTGGGCAAACGGTTAATTGTATGGACTACAGTGAAAACACATTCTGCCCAAAAGCGTAAAGGGAGATGGGCTTGAAAACAAAGGGCTCAAGCTGACTTAAAAATATGGTGCTGTTTGCACTCTACAACCCCATTTTGTTGGGGAGTATAGACACAAGAATGTTGATAAGTGGTGCCCTTTTGCTTATAAAATTTTCACATAGAAAATAATTCCTCTCCATTATCAACCCGAATGTTAGCTATAGAGGTATTGAATTGTGTTTGGACAAAAGAGAAAAAAATGGCAAGTAAATGTTGTGTTTCACTTTTATGATGCATAAAAAAGGCCCATGTCAATCTAGAATAGTCATCCACAATAGTAAAAAATATTTAACACTAGAAAGAGAGACAATTTTGTAAGAGCACCAAATGTCACAATGAATTAATTCAAAAGGTCTAACAGATGAGATTGAGCTACTAGGAAATGGAAGCCGACTTTATTTTGCAAGTGCACAAACATCACAAACATTATTAGATTTGGAAGGAAAATTTAACAAATTTTTTGCCATAAAATTTAATCTAGAGGAAAATAAATGCCCTAATCGGTGATGCCACAAGTCGGTGACCTGAGAACAGGATGAACGGCTAGCAATGGCTGCTGCAAATTGTATTTTTTTTTCCTGGTTTCTCCGATGTTATTGCATCTATAAATTCCATCTTGTTGTTTACACAAACCAATCGTTGTCCTCGTAATCAAGTTCTATAAAATACACCAATGAAGGAAGAAGGTTACTGAACAATTGAGATCTTTTGTAATTCAACTCACTGACATTAAATCCACCTCAGACTTTCCGCTGAAGACTTTCCGTCACCCCAGATTAGCCGCACACCACCTCAGCCCCGACTACCTCACGGTGATCTCCTCTCCCTCTGTTATTCTCGGACTAGGCAGTTCTCTCTCTCTCTCTCTCTCTCTCTCTCATGGCGTCGCACCGCCCTGCCCAGAGACCCAGTCACATCGCCCACCACTTACAGCTATCCAGAACCGCCGAACCGTGCCACTGCCTCTCTCGGTCATGAGCCCCTGCCTTGTACGTCTCCCTCCCACTCCCTCGAGTCCCTGTTGTTCTTCACGTTTTTAAGTCGTGTTTCTCTTTGATTTTAGTTGCTGCAGGTTTCAAAGGAGATTACATATATGCCCTTTTTTTTTTATCTAATATCTTGGATGGTGGTTTTCAATTACATTTATAAATTTACAGCACTTAAGTTTATACTAATTTTGGAGACTCTAACATCATTTTATTTG
>QEOT01004805.1:160335-196976 GCA_003123785.1 Pterocarya stenoptera | reverse complement strand
AACAAACAACATGCATGCTAAATGAATAAGAGCAGCATCATCCGCTTCTCTAATCATATTGCAGCGTATGAATTTACAACATTTAACCTAAAAAATCGTTAGACACTATTTAAATTTTTCCCAAGGGGCTCATAATGATTCTTTTATTTACTGTATACGTAACACAGGAGCCCAAACTCGAATGACTGTAAAACCTTAAACCCCGGTTGTCTTTATGAAAACTATGACAATAAAAAGGTGACCAACCAGGTTTAGATTATCCTGCCATATCAATCGAGCCCCATTAACATCACTTGTGGATTAACTATATCTTATGGAGTAATTAGAGCCATCATCGCAGTCTTACACTTGACATGTAGTCCTAGCAAGAGGCCTAAATCAACACTAAAAGCTACAAAGGACAAAGGTAAAACTAAACACCAAAGAGAGAAGCAATAAAGAACAAGAACCAGGTAAATAAAGAACACAAAACAGGTATAGAAGAGATCACAAATGACATCTATAAACAACAAAAGGTTACAACTCACAATATTTTCCAAAAAACAAGGGAAAATACCCTCAATATACAAATATCATATAGCAATAGGTTCCTCAAATCACAAGCGCACAAAATAACTACCTAACAATAACAAAATGAACACATAAGTGGCTCAAATGACAAACTATAAGGCTTTGTTTGGGACCTTAACTGCACTCAATGTAGTTCATATTTGAATTGCCTTCATTGTCCAAACACACAGTTCATACCAAGTGCAGTTCAGTTCAAATTGAATTCAAATCAGTGGAGCCCATAACTGGGCAAACTTTAATGCTCTCTCTCGATTATACTTCTCTCAGGGGACCCACATGGCTGGCAAACCACTTGCATTGTTTCTATCGGTTCATGTTGTACTTTATTGCTTTTGCTTGGGATGCGTCATGGCTGTAGGTGAGTTTGTAAAAAAAAAAAAATTGTCTTTTTGTGCTGGCAGTAGAAGGAATGTGGGTGAACAATAGATTTTAATCATGAAATTTATTTATTTTTATAATTATATATATATCTAAACTTATCTTAATATCCAAACACTTAAACTCATTTCAATTGGATCCCACAAAACTCACTCAACCATCTCAACTCATTACTATTCATAAAAAACTCAACTCAACTCAACTCAACTTAATATCCAAATGCAGCCCAAGTAACTCAAATGACAGCATAGTTTGAGCAATAGATTCTGCAAATCACAAACAAGTTTAGCTAGCCATGCAAATAAGCAAAACTTCCACAAAACTATAACATTTGTTTAAAAATTAAAATTACTAAAGGAAAATAATATATTCAATTGAATTATTTATTATTCAAAATTATTAGTGATATTTTAGTTTTGCCTAAAACTTTTTTATATTTTTTTTCCTCAGCTCATATTGCAAATTATATCAATAGCTCTTATAAAGTCCACTTTTTAAAGGCTCTTTTTATTCTAATAGTAGCACAATATATGTTTACAGGGGAGATGGAGGGTCATTAATCAACGTTCAGATGGCTACACAAATTCTCGCCAATTATATATATACATATTTATATATATTTGTGCCCAACAGGACGAATACTTTGGTCCTATACCTTCTTTTTATTTTTATTTCTTGACACTATGCTAGTTGTGCTGAGACATTTGTTGGGTTTGCCATAGCTCTATTCGTGTATCTTATTACTGTATTAAGAAAAATATTTTAGTCACAAACATATCAAATAAAAGTAAATCTATAAACTAACTTGTCTTAATATTGTGCATTAGATGGTAAAGTTAATTTTATTATAAAGTAGATTTAACGGATCCTATAAAGTCACGTCAGTTTATGAATTTGCTTTTATATATCTCTTTGAGATTATGTTACCCAGTATCCCACATCATATATTATATATATATTTTTTTTGTTTTTCTGTTAAACTAATTGAGTTGTTTTATTCATCATTTATACATTATATACTTGTTATGAAAAAAAAAATTAAAAAATATGTGGTGTGTGGTATTCTAAGTAGAATTATTCAAATATAATATTATTTTTAGCTTTATACTCTACCAAATTTTCGTTTTCTTTTTTCATGTCAGCTTTGAATGAGCTTAACAGTTCATGTTAGCATCCCACAAACCACATTTTTAATTTTTTTTTTATGTGATATATGGATAATAAGTTGAATAATTTAATTAATTTAATAAAAATAAAATATAAATATAAATGATGTGTGGTGTGAGATGAGCAAAACCTAATATATTATTCTAAATTTGGAAAATATTAATAATGGCAAGATGTGATGTCAGGAGGTGAGGGTGCTGAGATTAATAAAGAAAGGAGGAAGGAAGCAAGCAAGAAAGGAGCAATCGACCATCATTTCCATTTGCTTAGGAAAAAAAAACAAAAAAAAAAAAAAACCACCATTTCCATTTACAATATTTTCCAATTCCCAACGCCACAACGCACCTGCTGCCCACAACCATTTCCTCTTACAGACGGACTTCATCTGCTTTACACTTTCACGCTTTATACGCACACAGACATGATGAGACGCACACGCTGCTGTGTTGGTATTCCTTGAGGCAACTACAGGTCTACGACAATGGTGGGTGTGTCCCCCACGTCCTGAAAAAGCTCCACTCTCTCCTCTTCTCCCTCAAAAAGGAAAGAAAAACAAAACGAAAAAGCGACTGCTTCTACCTCTCCAACTACTGCTACTCCGCTTTTCCTCATCGTACTTTGACTCCTCCCAAGAAAGAAAACCAAATAAAGAAAATTACAATTATGGCGAATGACCAAAAGCCGGACCCTCTTCTTCCTTCTTCTATCACCAACTCTGTCTCCCTCCCCCTCCAGGTATTTTTATTCTTTTAAAAACAAAACAACTAATATCTATCTATGTATATAACTGTGTGTGGATCTAGCGGTTTTCTTTTGCATCACATACACATATGCTGAGATCGCTGCTGGATTTGCCTTTGCTCTGCTTTTATGCCGGAATTGCAGGCTAAAGACGAACACAGGGAAGATTCCGAACTCGAACTCGGACCCGACGATCCTTACCCTCCATTGCCCTTCTCCGTCACTTCCCGGGTCAGTTTATGATTCATTTTGCAAACATCTAACTTTCTTTCTTTCTTTTCTGTTGTTCCAATAAGAAAAAACCGCGATGCAGGTATTGTATATGTTGGGAGACATCACGGCGGGGCCTGCGTTTAGGTTCACCCAATGGCTGGAATTGGTCCGTGAACGCACCGCCAAATATCGCTCCTCTGGCTTCCCCCGCCTCCACCCCATGCCTTCTTCTTCTTCTTCTTCTCCTCCTTCTCCTTCCTCTCCTTCTTCTTCTAGGTTCTTTCTTAATTTTCTCCTGCTGCTTTTTGGTTATTCTTTTTTATGAGATGATCGGACTGTTTGGGTTAATAGAACTGAATAACAAATTGATTTCTTTCCATTGATTTCGCCTGATAGGCATAAACCCAGCCTCCAAAATGGAGGACTTGGGTTCGAAACCAACCCCCCCCCCCCCCCCCCCCCCCCCCCCCCCCCCCCCCCCCCCCCCCCCCCCCCCCCCCCCCCCCCCCCCCCCCCCCCCCCCCCCCCCCCCCCCCCCCCCCCCCCCCCCCCCCCCCCCCCGCCGCCAAAATGTATCAAGAAAAAGTTATTACTTTGAACTGTCGCAAGTGAAACATTAATTTTCAGAACTGTAAAGCCAATATTCGTTGCAAATGTCACCGATTGTACTATTTAATTTCCTTGATTCCCCGCACTATATTCATCCATTGATTTACTTATTGCAATTGATATCCCTTAGTACGTAGGCAAACAACAGCTATTCGCCATAATGTCACGAATTACTAATAGCAATTTGTCTCGTATTTATTTTTGTTTGTTTCACATTGTTATTGTCTCGTGTAGTCATCACGGTTTTGCAATTCAGTGCAGCGGAAGTCATTGATGATCCAAAGAGGCCTCTGCCTCCTGAGCAGACCGCGGAGACCAGTTTGTGGGAGAGGCTTGGTAAAGCTGCTATGTTGGACGTCGAGTCACCCTCTTTCTCTTGGGACAGGCTTTCCTCCCTTCACCACACTGAGCATAGTACTAGCACTGAACATTCCGAGGATGAAACAAACAAGGCCCTTGAGGTATGTGGTTGGTATATTGAAGTGGTATGTTAATTGAATCTATGTCAGCATATCATAATTCAATAGACGAGCATCCAATGAAAAGAATACTTTCTTGCGTGTGTTTTCAATTGTACGTATAAAGTCGTCTCCTCTAGTTTATGTTTGGCAAGTCCTTCATTTCCTACCCTCAAGTGTCGGTGCATGGTTACGCATGGGGACTTCCTTTGAGCTACCTTTCATATTTTCTGTACTCGGTCTTATAAAAAGTATAGATTTTTACACTTGTTGCTTTCATCAAACGCTTATAGTTGGAAACCATTTAAACTATCTCCTAACCTAAACATATATCTATATGCCATACCCATATATAAAGGAAATCCTTTTATGGATGCAACTTTGAATTACCAAATATTCCTAACATGCTGATAAAAATGTCCTTTTGGCATCTCATCCAAGTGATAAAGTCAGATAATGTTCCCATATATATATATATATATTGAAAAAAATAAGTCATGGCACCTCATCCTACTCAACTGCATATCAACTGTTTCTAGCTAGAGAAGGCTACAGGATCTCCATTGTGCGGCTTTGCCATATCTAAACTTGTTGCTACATTTCGTTACTTTCTAATTGGCTACCTGAGCTTCTCTTCAGTTGTGCATATATAGGTCACTGTGAATTCTGGAGGAGTTGTCTTCTTTGCCTTATTCAACCAGCCTGGGAATGATGATACTTCTTCAAAGGAAGCAGCAGCTGTTATAAAGATATCATCATCAAGAATGGCCACTCAATCTGAACGCCTTGGCTATGAATTTGCAAAGTGGTTAGGAGTCCGAACTCCACAGGTTGCACCTTGTTGTTACTGTAGTCATATGATATCTACCATCTTAGGCAATTGGGTTATCCTTGCCAGAAGTAATTCCATTAGAAATTTCCTTCTTTTTTTCTGAAAATATATATTTTTGATATAACGCAGGGCAGAGTCATTCATAATTCTAGTTTAGAGTGGCTCCAGATAAAGGAAGCTGCAGAGAAAGCAAGAGATGCAGCAAGTTCAGAAGGAGACGAAGTTGGGGAAATGACTTGTTCAGAACTTTTGGAAGCACTGGAACTTAGCAGATGCCTTTTCTTTATGAGGTGCAGATGGAACTCAGATTATCTGTGAATGAGGTGTAATAGTATGGCAGCATGGATATGCATTTTTGTGGGGGCAAAGACAATAACATGAACCTATCTAAGTAATTGTTCATCTAATCACAGTCCTTTTAAGTGTTGGTTCAGTTAAGTGATTCTATGCCCTGTATTAGTCTATCAGGTGGTTGAAGTTATGTGACTGAGCCAAGTGTCTTAGTGATCTCTCTTGTCAAGGTGATCTGTTTCTTTTAAACCTACATATATGTGTGCTCTACTTTTGGAGGATTTGCGAATCCCTCCTGCTTATTCTAAAACTTTCCAAGGCCCGCCTTGTTCCATATGGCCGACTTTTATTGGGATGTACTATTAAACGGGATAATCCGCTAAAATTATGGTAGAGCAGTATTCGTAAAATCAGGAAATATCTTATTCATGATCTAACTTCTGTGCATGTACATATCATAATTCAAAGTTGGATCCCTAGGCAACTTGTTTTGCTTGTTAGATTCCCATATGCAGGTAACATTTACCTTAGATTTTCGAGATTGAATTTTCTGCTTTTGATTTATCATCAACTATGTGACAATCCTGCGTTTTGGACCCTTGAGCCTGCTTTAGCTTTGTTAAAATTAGGAAATATTTGATAAAATAGAAAATCCTACAGTTTGAGAAACAACCTCACTCAATACCATTGTTAAAGTCCATGTAACACAGTTGACTGCAGTTTGAAGAGAGTTTTATATTTCTTAATTTGTGGCAATGCAAAATGTTTCCTAGAAGATGAGTAGGTTTTTTTTTGGGGTGTTATGAAGACTGAATGTTTTGATTCTGCAGTTATGTGCATGGATCTCCCTTACTGGAGAGCTCAATTGCATTTGAGTCACGAGAAGGTGCTGAAAAAACAGCATCTGCTCTTGGCAGGGTCTTGATGTTGGACCTTGTCATTAGAAATGAAGATAGGCTCCCTTGCCGTCGCCTCAGATGGCGTGGAAATTGTGCAAATTTGTTGTTGGCTGACAAAATGGCCTCTGCAAATATGGATGCACTGGAGGAAGCATTTGATTTTGCAATCAAACGATACAGACCCAGGGTGATTAGAGCTCTTCAAAAAGAGAGAAGGGCAACTTCTGTTGATGGCAGATTGAGCCCTCATAGTTTAGGTTTGGCATCACAGGCCTCTGATCTTTCTGATATCATGGAATCACCTAAATCTAGTGAGAAGAGCCTAAGAAGTCAGACATCAGATGAGTCAGTGTTTTCTGATTTTCGTATTTTGGCTATTGATTCTGGTGTCCCTCGTCGACCTCCCGCTGGAAAACGTGCAAATGACCAGGCCAATTATCCTAAGTTGGTTGAGTTACTATTTAATAGTTCTGAGTACTCATCTAACCTTCTACATGACATAACAGGAGGCAAATTAGGGTGTCCTCCATCCAAAGATGCCAATGTGGCATCTGATATATCTGCAACTGAAATGACCTCCATTGTTCATGAATTTCGTAATGGGTTCCGAGCTGCTCTTAGGGACCTGCAGGGGTTTCATATGTTACTACTCACACTACACCAGAAACTGGAAAGCTTATTACGAGCATTTTTGCATATTATAAATAAAATGTCCTTTGGGGAGCCTGACAAAGAAGATTTAGTGGTTCCTGAGTCACCTTCACAGGCTGCTGGAGGTTGTCCTTGGCTATTGCCACAAAGTAAGGAACGATTTATCAATGAAAACCATCCAGATTTCTGTGATTCAGAATTGCAGAGAACTGGTCCAAGGTCTTCATCTTCAGGAAGTAAAGAAAGCTCAGACTCCAGTTCTCCAATGTCACGGGAAGGTTGGCATGGAAAGTATTGCAAAGGAAGTGGGGAGCCTGTTCGAAGTCTGCGATTGACAGCAAAGCTGCGTGACTTCCATAAATTTGCCAAGGTTGGTAATATACTTATATGAAAATGTTTTTGGATGATTTATATAGTTCTAGTGGAAATTTTAATCATTCATAGCATGGGACGATATGTGCTTTTAATATTTTTGCATAGGTTTTATCCTTTGAATTTGTGTACTGTATGGATGAATCTCAAATGGACAGTAAATGGCATGCTTCTCAATTTTGCTTCTTTTAGGCCCCATTTGGAAGTTGGAGTAAACTGAGATCAACTTAGTTGAGTCTAATTTTAAGCTGAGTCTAACATCCAAACACCCAACTCTCAAATCACTAAACCCATCTCAACTCAAAACTTCTTTACACGTGGGATCCACAACCTTTCTCAACTCAACACCTCTTTACACGCGGGATCCACAATCTTTTTCAACTTCTCATAAATACATCTAAACTCATCTTAACATCTAAACACATCTAAACTCATCTTAGGTGGGTCCCATAAAACTCACTCTACCATCTCAACTCACTACTATTCATAAAGAACTCAACTCAGCTCAACATCCAAATGGGGCCTTAGAGAAACCAAGACTAGATATCCTGCAGGGATGTTTGAGCCTAAAAACTGAGCAAACTGGATACTACTGAGGATTCTACATTGGCTTCAATGCTATGTGTTTATGACCTTGATCTATGGCATTTACATGGGTGTTATTTTTGTTAACAGCTTTAAATTGCACAAAGTATGAAACATGACTAGTGGAAAGAGTGTAGTAATGAATGATGGAACTCGTAGCTGCATATTCATTTAGGAGTTACTTATTCTAACTATACTTGGTATATGATAGTTCTTTAAATGTAGTACTAAATTTTCTGTCTATGTGCGAATGAAAAAAGAAAAAAACTAGAAATGGAAGGCGGAAATAAGAGTGTCTGTGGATTGACAAATAAATCAATAGTGGTTGAAAGTTGACAATAAAGCGAGTATTGCGTGATATATTAGATCTCTTGTTTTTTCACTCCTAATACTTCTTTGTCGGATTTTGTTGTAAGCATTCTCAGAATGATGCTGAATCAAATAAAGAGTTGGAACAGTGGAATGAAATGCTAAGAAATGATGCTGTTAGGATCTGCCAGGAGAACAATTTCAACACTGGGTTTTTTGAGGGTAGTGATAATAATAGTGTTGTTGATGCTTATGAATTGAAGGTAATGTCCTGTTCTTTTTTTTATTTTTATGCGCAAGTGAAATTCTTTGGGACTTTTCTCAGTGTGTTTGGGTATGCATTTCTATAAAGAGAGTATTTTCCATTTTCTAGCAAATCTAACTTTCAGGTCAGACTGGAGCACATTCTCGAGAGAATTGCGTTGATATCTGAGGCTGCAAATACTGAGAGGCCATCTTCAATCATAAGTAGCCTGTTCATTGGTGGGGCACTGGCTGCAAGATCTGTATTCACACTGCAGCACTTAGGAATTACTCACATATTATGTTTGTGCTCAAATGAAATTGGGCAGTCAGATTCTCAGTTTCCTGAACTATTTGAGTACAAAAATTTTTCTGTAAGGGCCTTTTCATTTCTTTTCTACTTAGATTTTGGTCTATTCTGTTGAAAATGGTTCCAACTCATTTTGCATGTCCAGTTAGATGTGGTTCATGATGTTTTAGTTACCTCTTCATACACTCAAGCATTTTATCTCTCTCTCTCTCTCTCTCTCTCTCTCTCTCTCTCTCTCTCTCACCGAACACAAAAGAAGCCAAAAAGAGAGAATTTTTTTCCTACTTACCTTGTGTTGAACATAATAACACATGCTGATATAATATTTAAAATGTTGATTTGTTTTTAGATCTTATTTTTATGTATTAGGAAGATCAAAGGTTTTGCTGATTAGGTAACTCAATTTCCAATATTTTTACTAATTGTACTACCTACACTGAACAGATATCTGACAATGAAGATACAAATATTAGCAGTATCTTTGAAGAAGCTTGTGATTTTATCGATCACGTTGAACAAATAGGCGGGAGGGTTCTAGTTCATTGCTTTGAAGGGAAAAGTAGAAGTGCCACCTTGGTGATAGCTTACTTAATGCTCAGGAAGTAAGTGAAGAATATAGTCATACATCTTAGAGTAGAATTTTGAGAGTACCATCAAGGTCTCTCTTTTGGTAGCCATCTCACCTGGCAGCTGCCTTGTGCATCCATACGTGACTTATCAAAAAGTGTAGATATCTGAAGGAAGCTCTGTTTTTTAAAACTCTTATTTTCTGCGATGCAGGAACCTGACTCTACTAAAAGCATGGAATGCCCTCAAACGAGTTCACCGCCGAGCCCAGCCCAATGATGGCTTTGCTAGGATCCTTTTGGATCTGGATCGGAAACTACATGGGACAGCATCCATGGAATGGCAACAACGAAAGCCGATGATGAAGGTTTGCCCCATTTGTGGGAAGAATGCTGGTCTGAGCAGCAGTTCACTCAAGCTTCATTTGCAGAAATCACACAAGAAGCTGTCGTCAGGAAGTGTGGACAGTGGCATGACCATGGAAATACAAAAGGCTTTGACGGCGCTCAAAATTAGCCGAGGTGGGAGTGTAAGCCCTAAAAACAGGCAGTCTCGCTTAGTAACTGATGAATCAGATTAGCAAATCCCTAAATATCTATCAGAGTTGAACACATACAACTTCCAGGTGTAGTGTGGTATAAACTGATGCTTTTTGTCCTATGCAGATATTTGTAAGTGTCCCTAACGGGGCCTGGTAGGTTTAGTTTTTTGTTCTGCATTGGTGGTTTGCGAATAACAAAGTATAGCCTCTTGATAATAATCTTGCGTAGGAAGTAAAACACAATAATCGAAGTAGGCCATATTTTGCCCGAAATAGGTACTCTCTGTTTCAAGTTGAATGTAGAAGAACATCAACCACCAAGAGTGGTGGCTTAATGGTCCTTGTCCCTTGGTTACTCCCAAGAGGTTTGGCATGTACTAGGTCTCGTGTTTGAATTCGAATATAGATTCCCCTCAAGTTATTAGTATTAGCTGTCTAAGGATCTATTAAATTCCCTAGTAGAGATGGGGTCTAAGCTAGGGCTCAAAACCAGTTTGGGGGGGGGGGGGGGNACGATAGGTAGGTAAGCTTCCAATTTTCCCCTCCTAACCTTTTATTCTGCCAAAAAGAGAATGCAGGACATCTAAAACACCTTTATATATACAATACATCATTTCAAGCGAAATGACGATAATCCACATACCCAATAAAAAGTTGTTCAATTATGCCAAAAAAATCAGTGATTTGCCTATTTGGGTTCTACTGTTCTACATTTTGTACTTAATTCCCAAAATCGAAATATTGCCTCTAACAAAAGTTAATAAAATCCAATTTTGATTGTTAAGATTGATTGATGAAGAATAAATAAAATTAGTTATATGATCCAAATCTTGACAATTGGCAGGTTCAATCTGCAATATGTCAACATTTTTAAATGAGTGCATGCATGTTCTCCACGTATATTTTGTTTAATATTTTTTTGGTTGTATCAATCAACCAGCTTGCATTCTAAACAATATAGCTAGGTAATGACGTGCACATCACGAGTCCTAGAGAAATGATATCATTCGCTCTGGCTTTAGGTTAAACGTCATTATCATCGTAAAATTTAACCTAAACGAACTAACCGGCAAAAAGGAGTTGGAATACAATGATCAAAAGTTCATTCCACAAATATGGACACTTCAGGCCAAGTTAACAGCAGGTATCGCTGGATAAAAAGATTTAGATCCTTCATTGTCACTGCCCAAGTAGCAACACCTTACAACCTGTGAGTGGCCTATGCGTGTTTTATGAGACGAAACCAAGAGCATAGAAACAGCCAGCAATTAATCGAATCCACAGCTTCCAGTTCCGCTTTCAAGTAGTCCTTCGAAGAATACCAGACTACGACTATTTCAAGTACAGACAACATATTGGCAATGGCCATCAAATAAAAAGAGGCCTGCTTTACACGGGAAGAGCATCTCCTAATGGCTCAGGAGCACCACTACTACCATTGAGCACTGTCACATTGCCATCAGAGTCAACATCCACAATAACTGAATCACCCTCTTTGATCTCCCTCGCAAGCATCTTCTCTGCCATGCTGTCCTCCAGGAGTCTCATTATGGCTCTCCTCAGAGGCCTTGCCCCATAGCTTGGGTTATACCCTTCCTCAACCACTCTATCTCTGAACCTCTCTGTCACTTGAAGCTCTATATCTTTACCCTTCAGCCTATCAAAAACCTCTTTCAGCATAATATCGGCTATATCCTTCACCTCTAGCTTTGTGAGCTGCCTAAAGACGATCATCTCATCCAATCTGTTCAAAAATTCAGGCCTGAAATATTGTTTCAGTTCCTCCGTCACCAAGCTCTTAATTCGATTATAACTGCTATCTTTCTCATCATAATCCAGATCAAATCCTATCCGGCGGCCTCCTTTCTCAATGACACTGCTTCCCACATTTGATGTCATTATCAGAAGAGTATTCTTGAAGTCCACAGTTCTTCCCTTGCTATCTGTCAATCTTCCATCCTCAAGAATTTGAAGCATCATGTTGAATACATCGGGATGGGCCTTCTCAATCTCATCGAAGAGTACCACGGTGTAAGGACGGCGACGAACAGCCTCAGTCAGCTGACCCCCCTCTGTGTAACCAACATAACCAGGGGGTGAACCAATTAGCTTCGAGACAGTGTGTCTTTCCATAAATTCACTCATATCAAGCCTAATCATGGCTTCTTCAGAGCCAAAGTAGTAAGCAGCCAATGCTTTTGCAAGTTCAGACTTCCCTACACCAGTTGGGCCTGAAAAGATGAAGCTGGCAATTGGACGGTTGGGATTCTTGAGTCCAACACGGGCTCGGCGAATAGCTCGGCTGATGGCTTTGACTGCTTCATCCTGACCAATGACCCGTTTATGGAGGGTCTCTTCCATCTTGAGGAGGCGGTCAGATTCATCTGTTGAAACTTTCTCCACAGGAATGCCGGTCCAAGAGGAAACAATATGTTGAATATCCACCTCAGTCACAACAGGACCTACATCTCCAGCCTCACTCTCTGCCTTAGTCATTTCCTTACCTTTGTCTACAAGAGTTGATATTTGTGCCTTAAGATCCATTTCTCTATCCCGTAACTCTCCAGCCTGTTCAAGATTTTATGTATTGTCAGCTAAGTTAACACATGAAACAAAAGGTAAACCTGAGAAAAAAAACCACAGTCGAGAAAGCAGGCTTTATGAATTCAAGATATCAAACATTCCTTGAGTGTGACAATCACTGGTATGAAAATACTATTCAACTATTCAACAACTCTCAGATAGTCACTAAGCTTGAAAACCGTCAAATAATTTTGTTTCTATACAAATAAAAATTGGTGTACTTTCAATATGATTCACCTGCTTCAGGCGAAACAGTTGCTATCTATGCTGTCCTCTAAGAACTGAAACTATGAAACAATGTGAAAGCACTAAACCACAAAGATCACTTTCTACCTTCTCAAAGTCTTGGCTGCGAACGGCTTCATTCTTCTCCTTTGTGATCTGTCTGAGCTCCTTCTCAAGCTCTCTTGCTTCTTCTGGTAGCTGTAAAGAACGTGTCATGTTGTCAATCAACAATGAATGAGGAAGACACAATGGATGGTGCCAAAACTGATAAGCAAGTCATACCTGTGCATGACGTAGACGAACCCGAGAACCAGCTTCATCAACCAAGTCAATAGCCTTGTCAGGCAGAAAACGGTCACTGAAATTTAAATAAAAATACATTAAAACAAAACTATATAAATGAAAATGAAAATAAAATGCAAAAGAAAAGTAACCAGCAGCAATGTTGATGTTATTAAAGGGGCCACCACAAATTGTGGAAGTTACTCTTCCATTTACAGAGAGGTAGCTGCATAATTCAGAAGGAGAAATTCTTAACCATCACACACAACATGTCCATCACTTGTTCAATTGTGCTACACAATTCATTGGGAGGATGTTTTCAACCAACTCCGCCGCATACCATTAATCCGTTTTGTCCCAGGTTATACAGGTACAACCCAAAAAGTTAGAATTATTGAGGTTAATAGTTCTATAAACAACTACCAAGATTAAATACAAGAATATAGAATAAATCATAAGGCCTCTCAATTTGAAAATTTATCTTTTGTTTTAATATTCAATTTTGAAATTAGAAGTAGTATCTTTTTAAATTGTAGTATTTTTTTTATGGAAAGTAACCAGCAGGACTTATAATTCAGGCTACTAATCTCCAGCATAGCAAGAAAGTATCAACACCTGAAGCCCCAACAAGACAAAGCAGCTCACAAATAAATGCAGATTAGAAATAACATAAAGAGTTTGGTTAGCCCCTTGTGACTGCACCACATAAGGTTGATAAATTTTAAGGTTCTGTGAGGCAAAGAGCAAAAGGAGAACGGGACAGCAACAATTGCTGTTCAAATACTAAAAGAAAGGAATTCTAGCAGAAAAGCTATCTAGCAAGCATGCTGGATAGTAGAAATTCATGCAACATACCATCAGCTGGTGCTCCAAAAAATGTACTGTACCTGCTAAATTTATGCTGGTTTTAAACACAAACTCTTAAAATTCTTTTGGAAACTCATCAAGTGTCCAAAATAAATAAAATATAAAAAATCTTTGTCTTATATATTATATCGAAACAGCCACTTTCAACAAAAATTTCCCAGGGGTAGCAACATTATATTTAAGAGTGATGGTGCAGAAAAGTTTAATTGTTTTAGAAACAAACCTGATGTACTGGTGTGAAAGCTGTGCAGCAGAAACAAGAGCTTCGTCTGTGTAGCGGAGCTTGTGATGAATCTCATATCGCTCCCGAAGCCCCTTTAAAATCTGTATGGTTTCATCCACTGTTGGTTCAGGCACTTTGACTGGCTGAAATCGTCTTTCCAATGCTGGGTCCTTCTCAATGTGCTTTCTATATTCATCTAGTGTTGTGGCTCCAATACACTGCACCAGAAGAGATGAAACCAACCAACTGAGACTTTCAGCTATACATCCAAGTTATATTCCAGTAAGCTAATCTGACAATACAAACAGGCATTGAAGTATGTACATTGTAACTAATCCTTTTTATTGTAGTTACCCAAAAAGAAAATCTCCTGTAAGAAGTTTGTGACACTTCAATTTCAACTTTTTTTTATAGCATGGAACTTCACCAAGGAAGGGGCCTATGGACCCAAAACCGTGTATCTGGTAATTCAGAAGAACTCCTAATACGGAATCAAACCCAGGAAGGATGTCTGAGTATACAACTCATCCCATGCCAACCCTTTGACTACTAGGCTGCACCCTGATGGGTCAATTTCAACTTTTGCAGTCAATGAAAAATGCAATAGTACAAATCCTAGCAAAGATTGGAACTGTCAACAAAGGAAAAGCTAAGCTAATTTGACCACACTTAAACAGAATTGGATGTACATTGTGGGTTGTAACTAGTACATATTGACAGTAGTTAAATCTCATCTGATAGTTGGAATTTGTAATACGTCAGTGTCACTTTTTCCAATAAAACAGAAACACTCAAATGTATAGTCCAAGCTACATAGAACTCCCCAACAGCAGTGATATCGGTCCCTTACTCCATCAAGTATTGTAGTATGTCAAGCAATCAAATCCTATTTAATCTATAGGAATACAAATTCTGACAGTCCAGAAGCCAAAATTAGGGCTGTACAAAAAACCGGCCAACCGACCGCCGCCGACTCAGACCGGCCGCCGGAGCTCGGAACGGGCAAGGAACCGGTTGGCCGTCGGTGGTAAATTAACAAAACCGGCGTCGGCCAGTTCGGTTCGAGGTTTGAACCAGCAAAAATAGAAAAACTGGCCGACGTCAGCAGACTTTTTTAAAAACATATATACCGTTATTAAACGACGCCGTTTCACTTATTTAAGTGAAACGGCGTCATTCTGGATCTTTAGTGTAAAAAAAAAAAATTAAAGGGAACGGCGCCGTTTCTTCCTAGGGTTTAAACAACCCATGGAGCCTCATCTTCTCATTTCGTCTGCCTCCCTCCCAATCTCCATTTCCGTTTCGAGCCTCAGTCGATTCAGCCCTCAACAGACAACGACCGTCGACAGCGGCCATTGCCAATGCCAACCCCTTCATTTCAGCCTCTCCACTCTCCGGCAGCGGCGGCATCGGCAAACGGCACATCCCACGGTCATTTTTTTAGGTAAACAAAATGAAGATTTTCATTTTTAAAACTTCTATAATCTATGAATCTGATTTTTTGTTTCAATTTTTGTGATGAGAATCTTAGTACTTCGAATTTCATGAATATATAACTAGAGCAAGTTTATATATAGCTATTAGCCCCGATTCGGAGATTCCCGAATGTATAACCTATTAACCTTCGAATTCGAAAAATCTGGGTCTTGGTGTACTTCACAAGTTTTTATTTACAATAAAATCATAGTTATTTACTTCTTTTTGATAAATTTGGATATTAGGTTTTGTTATTAGGTTTAGAATTGTGATAAATTTTACATGTTCAGATTTAATATTGATATTAGGTTTTGATATTAGGTTTAGGTTTTGATATAAATTTTGCAGATTTAATATTGTGTTGGCTTTTTTTAAAACCATACAGTTTTGTTATAAAATATAGATTAGAATATTAGATTTGTGATGTTTGCCACGTTGCAAACTAACTGCTGTGTAATTGTATTAATTTTTCTCTTCTTTGTTTATTTTACATGTTAGATAGATTCTTCTTCAAGTCCAATTGATCTTGATTCGAACTCCCAAACAATTAATTTGGGAGAGATCCAAACACCAAAACCCCCAAGTGCCCCTAATAGTCGTAATTGTCCGCTTCCTAAGAAACGGAAGGAGAATAATCCGTCAATTGTTTGGGATCATTTTACAAAAGTTGAGGGTTGTTCCGTAGATGAACCTAAGGCCAAGTGTAATTATTGTGGCAAGATGTACGCTTGCCACTCAAAGAGGAACGGAACTTCAACTATGCAAAACCATCTACCTTCATGTCCCAAAAATCCTCATAAGCGTTGGCCTTTGAATAAATACCAAACAACATTGATAGGTGAGGCATCCTCGGAGGGGTTTGGAGAGAGTGATAGTTTAAAGAATCTCATAACCCACAAATTTAGTGAAGAGGCTGTGAGGTTGGCGTTTGCGGAGATGGTAATCATCGATGAATTGCCATTTAGAATTGTTAAAGGGCAAGGATTTAAGAAGTACAGTTAGTTGGTTGCTTGAACCTAGATTTAAAGTGCCATGTCGAGTTACGGTTGCAAGAGATTGTATGAAACTGTTTGAGAAGAAAAAAACCAAGATTAAAAAGTTGTTTAAAGATGGGGAAATGAGGATTTCATTAACTACCGATAAGTGGACATTGATACAAAATCTTAATTATATGTGCCTCACTGCACATTTCATTGATAGTGATTGGAAATTGCAAAAGAAAATCATCAATTTTTGTTTAATCCCTATTTATCGAGGAGATACGATTGGAAAAGTTATTGAATCGTGCCTCCTTCATTGAGGCATTGATAAGATATTTACCATTACTATTGATAATGCTAGTTCAAATGATACTACAATTTCATATTTGAGGCATTTTTTTACGGGAAATTTGTTGAGGGGAAAGTATATGCATATGAGATGATGTGCTCATATTCTGAACCTTGTTGTGAATGAGGGTCTTAAGGAGTGTAATGAAGCCATTACAATGGTTAGAAATGTAGTTAGGTATGTGCGCTCCTGCTCTGCAAGATTAGAAAATTTTAAGAGATGTGCAGAAAAAGAAAAAATTGATTGTAAAAAAATATTGTCCCTTGATGTGCAAACCCGATGGAATTCAACTTACATGATGTTGGAGGCGGTTGAGAAATTTGAGAAGGCTTTCAGGCGTAAGGAGAGTGAGGACTACAATTTTGTCTTACTTTAAGGATGGAAACATTGGACCTCCTAGAGCTTATGAGTGGGAAACAGTGCGGGTTTTTGTGAAATTTTTGAAGATGTTTTATGATGCTACTTGTCGATTTTTAGGGTCTTTATATGTCACGGCAAACACCGGTTTTTTGGAGATTTGTATGCTCCAAAAAGAGTTAGTTAGGCTAAGTGAGAGTGAGAATAGTCATTTGATGAGCATGACCATAAGCATGAGAATGAAATATGATAAGTATTGGGGTTCATTGGATAGGATGAGCTTCTTGTTGATTGCCGTAATCCTTGATCCACGTAGTAAGGAGGTCGCATACTTGATCCTTTTCGGAGTTCGTTGGCTCCGAGAACTATTGAGGCACTTATTTGTACTCAGAATTGGTTGCGACATCCGTCAACGCCAATTGATATTCGAGAGTCCATAGATAATGTTGAGAGCTTTGTGGTAGAATCTAGTAATGTTTTTCTCATTCAATTTCTATATTCATTTACTTTTCTAATTTAATTTAATTTTTTTTCATTATCCTAATTTATTTATTTTTTGATAAGTAAGAAGTTATCCTAATTTATTAATATTGATTATATGATAATTTTCTATATAGAGTTGGGACCATCGTTCATCACAACTATTGATGACTGAAGAGTCGAAGACTGAAGAATGAAGATTTGTGAAATTTTATTTAAGAACAATAGTTGCTTCTTTGCTTAAGACAATTTGATTTTGCAATGTTTGTAATATGTATTGAACATTTAGTGGAGTTTTTTTTTTTTTTTTTAGTTATCTAGTAATTACTATATAAGATATTAAGACTATAAAGTATAAGTATGCACAAAATTAAAATAAGACATGACATTAAAATTAAAATTAAAATTAAAATTAAATTAAATATTTAAAATTAATTTTA
Source organism: Pterocarya stenoptera (assembly GCA_003123785.1). Taxonomy (NCBI): domain Eukaryota; kingdom Viridiplantae; phylum Streptophyta; class Magnoliopsida; order Fagales; family Juglandaceae; genus Pterocarya; species Pterocarya stenoptera. The sequence goes on along the minus strand of QEOT01004805.1, from coordinate 178,978 downwards.
AGAATTCAGCGAAAAAAGTCCAAAATGTTGATGATCTTGAGCTGAAAAAGAGTTTGAATTGGGTTTAAAAATGGCCCAAAACGAATGGCCCAAACCAGCCCAAAGGCATGGCCCAAAACCGAAAAACCGACCGTGAACCGGCCGGCAACCGAACCAGCAGGTTCTTTCCCCTTGCTCGGTCAGTTTCGGCTGGTTTGTGGCTAATTTTCAGACATGTCGGTCGGTTTCGGTTTTTGCTTAGAACCGAACCGAAATGTCGGTTTTTCACCCCTAGCCAAAATCAGTCCTGAAGTGAAAATCTCATAGAGCTCAAATACAAGAACCAAAATGGTCCCCAAGGTAAAACCCTAGGGTCAACAAAAGTCAAAGGCTCTAGCACCACAAAACCTAGACGAGATAGGCACCACTTAAGATGTTGGAGAAAGTCAATCTGAAGCTCAAACATACATAAAATAAAGGCAATGCATGCAGCTCCCAGCAACCAACGATTTATAGTTGCATCTACAGTGGATGATATGCAGCACCGGAGAGCCCAACTTGAATCTAAGAACTTCTTGAATTAAAAAAAAATGCAATCATTATGTTCTCTTGTAGGCAAAAATTACCTGTAGTTCACCTCTTGCTAGAGCTGGTTTCAATATGTTTGCCGCATCAATTGCTCCTTCTGCTGCTCCTGCTCCAATTAAAGTGTGCACCTCATCTATGAAGAGTATTATCTCATCACTTTGTTTGATTTCCTCCATGAGCTTCTTTAATCTTTCCTCAAACTCTCCACGATATTTTGTGCCAGCAACAAGAAGACCCATATCCAAGGTTATGACCTAAATCGCATAAAACAGAAAACATATATCACTACAATTTACATAGTTTTCTGCTTCACCAACTTATACATCAACCACTGTGTAAATCTATATGCAGAGAACATCAAAATGAGACTTTCAAGGTTGGATTCTTCACATATAGGAAAACTAATATCCTACAATCTTATCATGCTAGGAACATACTGAACTACTTTACTAGTTGCACCATACAGCCAATACCCCAACCTGAACCTTGTAAAATTCTAACTGGGATAGTTACCTTCTTCCCCTCTATTGTTTCAGGAACATCACCAGTTGCAATCCTTTGAGCAAGCCCTTCTGCGATTGCAGTTTTCCCAACTCCAGGTTCTCCAATAAGGCAGGGATTGTTTTTGGTTCGCCGGCCCAAAATTTGCGTAACACGTTCTATTTGCGGCTGCCTTCCAACAACAGGATCCAATTTACCCTATAACACCAAGAAAAGAGTTAGAAACAACCCTCTCTATTAAAAGAAATAGCTTAATCTCTTCATAAAAGCAAAGGAAACAAAGGAGTTGTATAAACTACCTCCTCTGCTAGCTTAGTCAGATTGGTTCCGTATTCATCCAGTGTTGGCATCTTATTGCCACTGCTTCCTCCACCAACACCAGCACCAACAGCTTCAGTGCTCTCACCAACCATTCGAATAACCTGCTCATTAGAATTAAAGCTTTTTCATGGTTAATTACTCTTTGTAAAATAGCAGTCAATGAATTTCCAAACTAAAAACAAAAATGTGTGATGTAAAGGAACATGTAGTGCTTGCCTGGGTGCGGATGTTGCTTGGGTCAGCACCTAAGTTCTCAAGAACACGAGCCGCAACACCCTCACCTTCACGAAGCAGTCCCAGAAGCAAGTGCTCAGATCCAATATAGTTATGGCCTGTGAAATTCATGAAATTTGGTTTTCAGAAACCTTAAAACCAGAAATTATTCTTACGAAGCCAGTATTTACTAATCACAAAAATACATATTAAACCCTAAAACTCATCAAACAATCTATTCAAGAAATTATAATCCAGCTATTAGTATCCAGAAGTCATGATACACCACAAGTTATCCATTTGGTATAGCTCATGTTAACAAGTTGGCAATTTTTTAAAATGATTGTGCATAAAAAATTTTCTCAAAAAAGTTCATAAGTTTTTCAATTGAATGATGGCAGGCAAACTCACTGAGGTTTATGCCGATGCGTAAACCACATCAATAAGCCAAATTACTTCAGGTGAAAGCTAGATATAAAAATAACTAGGGAAACGACGATGGGCTAAATAAGAACGGAAGTCAAGAAGAACTAAATAAGAACGGAAGTAAAACATGAAAATAATAGTCATGCAGAATACAAAATTTTCCCTCACAGTTGCTAGTCACAAGATCTAAAGCTCATAAAAGAACTAAAGCAAGTCAAGAAAATGCTACCAAGTTGGCGGGCTTCCTCCAGCGAGAGTTCCAACACACGCTTTGCTCGAGGAGTGAATGGAATCTCCACAGCGACAAATCCACTACCCCTTCCAATTATCTTTTCCACTTCTACTCGTGCATCTTTAAGATTGATTCCCATAGATTTAAGAACCTTAGCAGCAATGCCTGTTCCTTCACCAATAAGACCCAACAAGATCTGCTCTGTGCCAACAAAATTATGACCAAGCCGTCTTGCTTCCTCTTGTGCAAGCATAATTACTTTAATTGCCTTTTCTGTAAAGCGCTCAAACATTGCTTTAGCTACACATCTGCTGCCCCTTCCTTGCCGGGAATTGATTGTAATTGCCACCCTAGAATTAAAATCTAGCCCCAGTCCAACCAAAGTGTCTAAAGAATTAAAACTTCGCAATCCAGAGAAGCTTCCCATTCGCAATCCCGGTGCTTGTAAACTAGACATCATTCTAACACTCCTTTTTACTTTTCCATTTTCAGATCCTTTACTTTGGCTAGACCTCTGGCTTGCAACTAAAGCGGGTATATTTGCTGACTGCACCAAAAAGCTAGCCATGATGCCAACCTACTCTGCATTCGGTGATGACACATGTCAGTCCAATTCACACACATAGATAGAGAGAGAGAGAGAGAGAGAGAGAGGAAAAATGGTACATGAACTACCAAGTTGACTCGAGATGAAAACCAACAAAGCAGTTAAAACACATCAAATCTTGCACTGTTTCAAGGACACCGTAATATGACTAGAGAAGGGTATAGAGTGATAAGAAACCGCCATCAATCCCTTTATAGGGGTCACTTCCTAGGATTACGCAAGATACAACATAACTCATAATTTTCAAAAGGGCAAGCATTAGGAAATGATAATGTAAAATAGAAAGTAGCAGAAATTGTAATGACCAAAAAAAAAAAATAGGATCAGCTTACAGACAGATACAGAGGAACATATTAATTAAGGGGTTACGTTTCAATTGATTCCTTCTCCAGCTTTTTGTAACGCAAATCCAGTAAAAGTTTTGGGTGATAATAACCTGGACTCTGCATAGTACACAAAATGAAGCACAGGTGCAATCCCGCTTCAAACTCAAACAAGAAACGGCTCCTAATCGAGTTTCGATCATGGGGTTCACGCATCTATCAAATCATTCGATGCGACTCAGCAGCTAACAAACAGCTGATAACTGTGCTTGTGGAAACAGCAAAATGTCTTCGACACAATGAATATATGAAATATTCACAGAACCAAGTCGATTTACAGTCTTTTTTTTTTTTTGACATGCCCCGCCATATATATTTATACGCGCTTAGAAATTCCGAACTACCTTATAAATAGAACTAAATCAAATTACAAACAAAATAAGCACCCACCAAAAAGCAAAAGAGTAACGATGAAAACAAAGTTCATATATATATGCATATATATAACCAATCAAATGACAATAAAACAAGTGAACAAAGTACGAATAAGGGTCACTTGAGAGAGAGAGAGAGAGAGAGAGAGAGAGAGCGCTCAGTAAAGCTCGCATCCAATAAAAAAATCAATAAGATATCAATTAGATAAAGAAAACCCTAAATTCGAAAACTTAAACGAAAACCCAATGATTGAACCGCCAAAGCCCTAATACTCAATGAAAAAAGTACCATATGGAGAAAGGCCCGCCTGAACAAACAAATGGAAGTTCAAGAAATGAAATTGTTAGAGGGCGAGAGAGAGAGAGAGACCGAGACCTTGAATGTTATTTGTTTGGGCAGAGAGAAAAGGAAGACGAGCAGAGGCTCTTTTTCTCCAGCAGCCGGCCAAACTGCAGAGTTAGAAATAGAATAAAGTTATAAAGATAGATAGAGGCAAGGAGATGGATGATTTTAAAGTTTTGAGTCTTTGACTGTTAGAATGAAATTTAACTTATTTTAATTTATTTTAAGTAAATTATTGATAAAATTTATTAATTTTTTATAAAAAATTAAATTCATTTTAACTAATTTCATACATTCCAATTTAAAAAGTTAAATCAATTTCCATTCAAAAAAGTTAGATTCATTAATACTATTAATTACAATTTAATTTCATTTATCTTAAGATGCAAACGTAACTTTAAAATACGTTCGTGTGAAATGATCACTTTGCATTAAGTGGATAAAAGGATATAAATTTAATTATTTATATTATATTTTTAATATTTAAATAAATTCGTTCAGAATAAATAAGTTGTGTTAAATATTCTGACACGGGGTCGGGGGTTGGTATGCACATGCAGTGGGCTGGCATATTGGAATTGCAACTATGCACATGATATAATCAGCACGTCACTGTAGCACAGGCGTATACGAGACCAATTACAAAACAGTGACAGAAATAGAAATATCGACCACAAGCGATACATGCACGTACGTACGTATACTGGGTCAATTAATTTTGGGTTTGGGCAGCTAGCTACCTTCTTGTAACTATTCTCACGAGTCATCTTGTCTTATTTCTTTTTCAAACTTTTGGATTAGGGTCAAATACACATACATTTGAATCGAATCGTATGGGACAAATTGGGTCGGCAACCTAGCTACGGCCTTTACGTAGCGTACGTTTGAACATGATGAGAATTAATTAAGCTTCCAACTTCTTGGAAGCTTAAACTCATGTTTACCAAATTAAAGAGCTTGCATATATAATATAGTAATGAATTAATTTAGAAATTAAGCTTAATAATTACCATGCACGTACGTACCTTACGGCCTGTACCAGTATAGTACTATATATTAATGCGATTAATTAACAAGTAATTATCGAATTATAAGTAATTGGTGAGGGCATGTTGATCCATGGAACCGACTAATTATTTGCCAGCTTGCCATCCTAGTGATGATCATCATCATGATCAGTACTTCTCACTCAATCGACTAGGTCTTCGACAGAAACAAATACGCATGCATATGTATATATATAACAGTACTACTAGACAAGTAACCCAGTTAATTTTCGTCTGGATTCAGTAGTACTCGCTCTGAATTCAAACCACGCAACTGAATGAAATTCACATATAAATGTAATTATGTTGCGTCACAAGTCCAAATAGCTAGCTAGCTAGCTTTGGAACCATATTATAGATATCATGTATGCCATCCATCGATCTCTACATATAATATATATATAAAAGATAGCAGCTTTTATTTTAGCCCCTTCTATTTTGACTAGCTAGCTAACAGCTTGTTTATCTATTTTGCCTTTGACCTGCTACAAATTGTTTGGATGCTCAAAGCCCAAGTGCATGATCAACGCACTCTCAAATGAAAGATAGCTGCGTACGTCTCTGTGGTTATTATATTCTTTTCTTTTACTCCTACGCATATATATATATATATATATATATATATGTAGGCAGCAGCAACACATACAAACAGTAGATCAGCTACAAGCTGCTGCATGGACATATAGTACTCTAGCTCGAATATCCATCATGTCAACTTGGCTGATCGTTTCTCGTCACTCATTCAATATTTGCATTTGCAATCTCCCTATATACCATTTCAAAAATCTTTTATATCTACTCACAAGATCATGAACTTGGTGGCTTCTTAGTTTTTGGACAATGCCAACCAGATCTTAAGTGAGTTATTAAAACATATCCAAAACCAGTTCTTTCTACTTGCCTTATCACATAATCACCAGAATAAGATATATAATTTTGCTATATATTAAGCTAGCTAGGCATTTGTCATAATTGTCAGCCAGTAGTACTGTCTGCAAAATTAACTTGTCCAAATTACTTAGCATTTTCAATAATTTCTTTACCATATCTTTCAAAATATATCATCAAAACTCATTTTTTATATTTTACATACTGGTTTTTATAATAGTACATATATCACCTTATTTATTTTTTCTCTATATTATTTAAATATTATTTTTTTAATATTTTTTTATTCATTTCAAATATTTCTTCTAACTACTAAGGAATTTGCAATATCTTCATATATTTTGATATTTGCAATATATCTTCATATACAATATTATATAATTATGTCATATTTCATATTAATCCAAATTTAAATGCCAAACCACTATTATGGAATGTTGGGGGCACTTCAAAATTATGGAATGTTCTCAACAGTGGATTGTATGCACTAGCAGGGATGCCACTAGTTGCACTAGCGGGCCTTGAAGGCTGTGCAAAAGCTTTCTGCTTTCTAGAGGATTATTATAGCTTTCTAGGTTTCAAAGGAGAGATAAAATAATTAAAAATATTTTAAAATTATTAACAGTATTTTGTACATCTAGAAGATTACTGTAGCAAAATGTAAAATAAATATGAAAATACAAAATCTATTGGAAGGGTCTTTTGATCAACTTTCTTTATATTTTACAGAAAAATGTATTTTACATAAGCCATTGTAAATACTCTAACAATCTTGTGTGGGATATAGCCCATGAAGTACTCACGAGGTTACACGGGAAATATTAAATACATTTTTTTCTTCCAAAACTGAAGCAACGAAAGTACTGTAGTTGGTTTAAAATTATTGTCACCCTCGATCGCTCTTTGCTCGAGGTCATTCATTATTGTTATTGTAACAGTCCACTAGAAATTTAATAGTGTAATTTCTTTACGTTTTAGAAACCTTATGAAAACTCTATAAGTTTTCACAAATTGATCAATCGCATAGGTTTTAATTTGTTAGCATAGTCAGTATTGCCACTGATTATAGTGCCAGAAATATGATTTTATTTATTTGAGATAGTTAGAAGTGTCAGAATGCGATATGGCCTGTCCATTAGACTTAGAGAGATATTTAGGGACTTTATGGTGCAATAATTCCATTTTTAGTTTTTAGACGAAACTCTTGTTCGAAAATGCATTTTGTTTATTTCAAGACATTTCGGAGTTGAATTTCGATAAATAAAATGCATAATTAGTTTAGTATATAAGTTTAGAATTTTACAGTGTAAAATTTATTTTCACTTTTCTCGAAGTGAATAGTAACCTCAATTGTAGCACCTAGTGCAATGTTTTCAAAATTACAATGTGAAATGTCCAAATTATATTGGACACTTGAAAAGATCTTAGTCACACTTGGTTAATAGTATTAGACTCTTGGTACCAAGAGGAACCATGAAATGGATTGTCAAGAAAATCAAAGTGTGAGATCATGCCACCTAAACAAAATCATATTCCATCCAACCATCCAAATTGTGCCGAATCAAAGAAGGTTTCAACCTTATTGAAATTCTAAATGGTTGGAATTCAATTGAAACTCCAAAAGTTTGGTTGAAATCGAAACTCTAAACGGTTTCCTCAAACTCTAAAGTTGGCCTCCAAATCCTATTTGATCTAATTTCTAGCATTGTCTTTAATCACTTAATTAAATCACTTCCACATATTATTAAATCCTCAAATTCATCTTATGACATCATTATCTAATCCTTTAAACGTTGAAAATTTGATTGGACCAAGAAAAATTGTATTTGGGCTTGATAGCATCTCAAATCCTAACCAAACCCTCTTTGAACACTGAATGAACCCCACTTGTTTAAGGCCAACGAAATTTGGTTACCTTGGCACTTCAATACGGATACAGTAACGATCAGGATCCAATTGGTCATAAACATCGTAAGGTGCTGTTTCTTGAGGAAGTTTTCACCCACCCAAGATAGGTCATCCACTACTCCTAATAGCCCCAAAGTCATGCATGATGTGAAGGTCAAAGGGCCACCTCACCACCACCCCTCTCTTGAAAGTTTCATTGGCTAAAAATCACTCACTATTTGTACTTTTTTGTGACCTAATCACCATGCCTCAAGATGTCAGACAAGGACATACCTCCATTTTCAAAAGTACTTGAGGCATGCAAGTCACCACTTTCCACCCCCATTTTTGGAAAGAAACTTTTAGGTGCTCTCTCGGGCAGATTCTAGAGGCTTTTTACGTGCCATTTTTGGAATCTTTGTAAGTATTTTATAACAATGATTTCTTTATAAAAGTTGTTCTTATTTGAGTTTAGTTTCTGTAGGTATCTCTTTTGTTTGATTTCATGGTCATTTGATTAGTCCAAAGTTATTTTAATCTTGGAATGGTCATTCTGTGCGATAATCTAGATAGTGTATAGTATTTTGAAGTTTTTGACCAAACTAATGGACAAATCTTGATCCAAAATTTTCATGGAGTATTTTAAACATTTTTATATGAATGTTTGTTGGAGATTAGTTGCATGATCAAAGCTTTTGATGAAAAATTTTCTTAGATTTAGAAACTTAGAAACTGAAAGAGGAAAAACAGTTTCTGTTTTAAGAATGTTGGAGTCTTTTGTGGTTTAATCTTACTCCAATGGCTTTGATATTTTTATTTGATGATTCTACGCCTTTTATCTACATTTTAGATTGTTAGTTTGAAGATTTTTTGTGTTGGTTTTAAAGATGTGAAGTTTTATGCTAGAGATTATACAGTTGGGTCAAAAGTTTGATTTTTTTAGTTAGATCCATGTTTTGAGTTATTTTTAGCCATATGATTTTAAGTTTCATGTTTGGATCTACTTTAGAATACATTTTTAAATCATGTGATGTTTTGGTTTGAATATCTCACCATAGAATGCCTTGCATCAAGTGTTTGATCAAAGCTAATTGGGAAAGAAATTTTGTTTTTGGCTAAAGGTAGGAGCCGAGTACTTCATGTGCTATTTTATGATTTTTTGTGATTTTTATGTGTTAATTCAAAGCATGTTAGTTCTTAAGATTTGTGTTATGAACATATTAGAAGAAATTTTGGATTTTTGGAGTTATTGGAAATGTTTTGAAATAGGTCAAACCTTGAGATTCAAGGGTTGTATTTCAGTTAAAAAGTTTGGATCTTTTTACTAAAGAGTTTTGTGATTATGTGAAGTATAATTTTGTTGGATGTTTTAAGCATGTTATTAAACGTAGGATATGAGGATCTTTGTTACAATATTTCAATTTGATAATAAGTTTTGGAGTTGAATAAAATTGCAATAAAAATCAAAGAGAAATGACCTTTGGAAGTTTTGGCCCTAGCATGTTTTATATAGTTATGCTTGGTTTTAAATTCTTCTAAGGTAATATTTAAGTTAAGGACAAAATTTACCTGTGGAATGTAAATTTTGGTAATTTTTAGAGTTAGGATATGAAATCCTTAAGTTATGAGTAAAATTGTCATTTTTTCACATGTAGAGGGTAAAATGATAATTTTACTCTAAATTAGTATTTCTTCATGCTTCTAATTGTTAGTGAGTTTCTAACATTTAAAACTCCTACTTACAGTTTTTCGTATTTCGTGTCTTGCCTCTTAAAACGCGACGATCACTGTGAGCTTCTAACTTACTGTCAGATTACTATGTATGTATGTTGGTAGGGGAACCACTATTTTTTCACAAACCAAACTCAATTTATTTTATTTTTTTTAATGCAAAGTCTAGTATAAAAACTCCGCTCACCCTACTTTTTAACTTCTCTAAATTTCTTCACAACAATGTCAAGCAAATAATAATTCTCACCTATAAATAAGCACAACATTTGGAATTAAGCACATACTTTGCAAATTAAAAACCTAAAATGCTTAAAAACTCATATATCTTAAACCTAAAATTCTCTTATCCTAAAATATGGTCGCTCCCAAAATATTTTAGTTTTCACATATGTTCTCTAAACTATCACATGATTAAACTCTAATATTTATATATCTATATATATAAATATATATTTATCGCCTAAAACCTCGGATTTACTTATTCCACCAAGGATCAAGGATTAAAAGTAAATCATTGATTACTTGAAACACTTAACACTTGAAATCTAACTCTACCTATTCTTAAGCATACCACCTAATTTCTCCAAATAATTACACATTTAAGCCCTACAATATTTCCTCATCCCAACATCCATTTTTCTCTTATTTTAAGGTGAAAATAAAATCATCAACCTTAAACAATTTATGCAAGCTTGCATGTCCCTTGTGGCTAAACCTGTGACCCAAAATATTCATGCACCATAACCTATGCATGTTAACATTAATCTTAAGCTTAGCCCTGACCCATCAGCATAAAACTACATTGGAGGGAGAGAGAGAGGAAATTACCAAGAGGGGTGGTTTGTCTTAGACTGTGCAACCGTGACGTGGGGAGGGCGGTTGGTTGGAGGAGATTTATGTGGCTTCCTGAAGACTCCAACGCGTTGTGGTGGTTGAGGTGCGGTCTGGGGTGGCGCTGCCACGCTTAGAGGGATTCACATTGTTTGGTATGGTGGTGAAGGGTGGTTCGCAGTTAGGTGTGGCTAAACAGCCATCAGTGACTAAAACTAAAGGCGTGGGAAGCTTGTTGGCATGCTGAGGAGAAAAATTAGAGGCCTGGTGAGGATGCTTTTGGTGGTTCATGGTGTCTTAGCGTGGGCCTTTTTGTGGTGGTTCTCTGCATGGTTGCTGAACTTCACATGGGAGAAAACAGCCTGCGACTTGGGTTGCTTTAGTCATCGTTTAGTGGTGCTGCGCATTGCCGTTGGTTAACGTTGTGTGTGTGGTGCAGGTATAGTGGCTCACGTCTCAACTGTGGGGCTTGCACTATTTATGTTGTTTGAAACAACTTCTTGTATGGCGGTGTTTGAGTCCGTTACAGATGCTGCTGCAAGCGGTGGGGAGTAGAAGAGTCTCAGTTTGTGATGTCTCGGGATGTTGGTGGTTTCTCGATAGCTTACGGTGAGATGAGTCTGAGAGAGAGATGTTAAACAACAAGCTACGTTGGGTGATTTCCAAGTGAGCAACATGGGAGAAATTGTGAGAAAAGAGAATGTGCAGAGTGGGAGAAATGGTGACAAGAAAACTGACAGGAAAGAGAGAAATATGGGGAGGAGAAAAACTGAGAAACCGTTGGGGGAAAGGAGAGGGAAAATAGACGAGAAATTTACTTACCAAAACGACCTTGTTTTACAGTCGGGTTGGGCTCCTCCGCATGAATCAGGTTTGTGAACTATGTCTCTACATACTGCCTGCCGGAGTACAAAGAAAGTTTTAAGTTGCATGTTGAATAATGTGACTCATAAACATGAGTGGCTGCACTAAAATCACACCCAAAGTATTAGATATTACATATTAGCTAGAATATCATAAAGTCTGATTCTATGCTCTTCCAAGTTCTAACTATGCACATTATTAATTAGAATATCATAAAGGTTATCCTAATTACCATACATATAACATACATGCGCATATATATATACACATACTAGTAGGGGCACTACGTGCAAGCCTAGGCACTTATGCCCCATGCGTGTAGTGCCCAGTTGGACAAAGAGAATGGGTCCATGATAAAATAAGGTTTTGTATTCAAGCAAGAACACACCACACCCCACTAATATTCCAGAATGAGCAAGATTATAAATCCGCAAAATTTTAGCAAAACATTAAAGAAAGAATTAATGGTCTCATGTGACTCATAACTTTACCAGTCAAAAGTGGATGGGGAGGGGGAGGAGCTAAAGTGCTCATAATTGCATCCAATTGAACACTTCTAAAAGTTTTATTAACTACATCTAATATCGGTTTTGGCAAAATGAACTTGGAGTAGTGTGACCTTCAAATAAAAGGGATGAGAGGAAAGAAAAAACAGCTACATTCTCTTGGATTTGGGGATTTGTCGCAAGCCTTGCCAATAAATTGCCAATCAACCCCGAGGTGCTTAGGCATCCATGGAACATCACCCCCATGATATTTCCACATGGTTCCTCTGTTGCATTAAGATGACCATTAAGCTCACCAGAACAAGATAGTGAACCAGATGCAGACTCTATTCCCATCTTTGTAATCCCATTATAATGGTTTCCATCATTCTAACAAAAAAGCTTGTTGTTCTTTTGGCACTATTGAACAATATCTTGAGTTCAGAGTCTTAACTTTGTGCATAAATGTTGGTAACTCCAAAATCCCAATTTCCAGTAGGGTGTAATGCTATATGAGGCCCAAAAGCAAGCATCTTTAGCAATCGTTGTGAGAAGCTCCTCATAAATAGTTTCCTTGGACCATGTTACGAATGCATGATCTTCAAAGAATGTGGATTCCAACAAGGTAAAAGCCATATGCTGAGAAACCATGTTACAATCCAGGCTGCCTTCTGCCGTGAACTTGTTCAGTCTCTTAATGATACAGTCCACAACTTTTGTAAGAATTGCAGGAGGTTTCTTGATCAATATCCCACTCAATTCTGTTGCCAATGATTCCCTTTTTCTTTGCACCTACATGTGATGTACAAAACATTAATACACATGTACATAAATATATGCATACAAATGTGAGTTATTTTGTTCAACAAGAAGTATGTTAATTTATTCATGTCATCTTTGAGAAGCCATCATGATGTAGCAATAAAGAAATGTAAGCTCACTGATTTTAATGGAAGGAAAGGCTCATAAGATCAAATGTGAATCTATTAAAATAAATCATTACGAAAGATAGATGAAAGATATTGCAGTACAAAACCACACCTCCGAATAAAGAAATAGTGGAATGATTGTATAAAGTAAAAAATGCATTGTCATACGACAAAAGAAAGCAATATGTAGTTTAATATCAACTGCAAATTAAAGATTATAGCTTCAAAGAAATTAATTACAAAAAATGAAATAAAGAAAATAATCTAGAGTTCATCCAAAGGGCAAAGGTTCATTTTGATATTCTATGCAGCAAAACAGGCATGGTATGAGAAATAGCAACTTGTCAGGCTAGCTACTCTGGTGAGATCAACTTTTTGAAAATATGTTCATTTCCAATGAGGAGAAAATTGTATAAACAGGAAATTGTTAACCGCATAATGGGAGTTAAAAAACTTAACTGACTAATCAATGAATAAGAAACTCCATTGCTTAGTTAACCTTGGGAACAAGGATATTCTAAAAGGACTAAGCAATCCAACCAACAATAACATCCATCGATTCAATAAGTGGGTTATCTTAACACAAGAGCACATCGTCGACAAATCAACCAATTCTGAATCCAAATTCTTGCAAAAGTAATAATATTGAATACTCAAATTAAAGACTCAACAGGTGAATTGTAAATAGCTTCTAAATACACAAAAAAATGAAATTCAACATGTACAAGACTGATAGATCAGCTAAAAGAATTACTCAAAAAGAGAAAAAAAATATATAATCGGATTATTTTCGGAGAAATACATGAATACAAGTAGACTAAAATACTGACTTCTAATCTATTAATCATCTAAACCCCATCAAAGTTCCAAAACTACCTCCAACTAAAACAAATTCAACCATTTGACTAACTGAGTTGTAGAAACAGTAAAATAGAGACTTAAAAGATCCTTCTTCGCTTTTCCTTTTCTCTATTTGCACCACGAAAATCTCTTGTGAGTAAAGCCTTTAATAGAAACTTGTAACGGTTCCCTTACTGATGTAATGCAAAATGCAGCAACTGGGTAGAAGAAATACTGATAGAAAATATACTCGTAAGATTCATATGACTAAGATTGTAGAAAGGGTATTCGAGGTACCCAATGAATAACAATGGAGCCTTCAGAAATTCTCCAAAATAATCCTCTCTCTGCCTCCCTTCCCTTTTTACAATTCACTCAGCACACTCAGCACACTCAGCTTAACCTCCCAATAGAAAGTGCAAATAATAAAATGATTGCAGACAACACATAAGAAAATAACAAACTAATGTAAACTGATAGGCTAAGAGCATTCCCATTCGGTCTACGTATCTCCTCCACCCCTATAATTTAGGGAAAAATTTAGGGTTCTCCCCATCCCAATCCCCATTTTACAGTTAAGGTTTAGGGTTTGTACAGGAATTCCCCATATTTGGGGAATGACTGTACATCCCATCATCCCAAACCCCATTCAGTTTCCCCTTCGTCCCGCATCTTCTTCTCTCTCGGTTGGCCCCTCCCTCGCAATGCAGCACCAACGATCGACAAATCTCTCCATCGGCAAGTGAAATTTGGTTTCTTCGCCTATGTATGTTTCTCTCTTCCCTCATTTTCTTCTATTTTTCTTTCCCTATCTCTCTCCTTCTCTGTTTCTCTCTTCCCATTTTCCTTCCTCCTGACGCCATGATCACTGTTTGACTGTCGAGAAAGTTGAGATGCTTTCACCAACTTCACAATTTTTTTTTAGTTGTCACTCTCGTTTACAATTTTGATTTTAGGCTTTGTTTGAGGAAACTGCTTCTCATTTTCCTTACGTGCCGAGCTTTGTCTGTATGTTGGTTGGCATTGTTGTGTGTTTGGCTGTTGAGAGAGTGCAAGAAGCTCTCACACTAATTTTTTTTTTTTTTTTATGCTCGTTTGTTTCTCTCATTGTTGTCCAACCGTTTTTCTTGATCAATCCATTCATTGAGGGTTGCGATTGTGGTTTTTGAGGATTTGGTGCATTGGGTTTTTGGCTGTGTATGTTTTTTGTTGTGTTGACTGTTTGGCTACCGAGAAAATGAGAAAGCTTTCACACGAATTTTTTTTTTGCTGTGTTTGTTTTTGTCATTACTGTTCAACCGCTTTTCTTTTGATCGATCCATGAATTGAGGCTTGCAATTGTGGCTTTCTGAGGATTGGTGCGTTGGGGTTTTAGTTGTGTTGACTGTTTGGCTACTGAGAAAATTTTTAAGCTTTCACATGGATTTCTTTTGGCTATGTTTGTTTCTGTCATTGCTGTCCAACCGTTTTTCTCTTGATAGATCCATGAATTGAGGCTTACGATTATGGCTTTTTGAGGATTTGGTGCGTTGGGTTTTTTGTTTTGAGAAGAATTTGGTGGAGTTTGTGGTTATGAAATGGGCAAATCATTGTTTGTGGTTATCCATTTTGCTGAGCTTTGTCTGTATGTTTTTGGCTGTGTTGGGTGAATTACTTTCTTGATATCCAAAAAATGCATAGTCAATTCCTTAAACCAATTCACTTTCATTGCTCTTTCCATGGGTAATTTGTTCTGTCGTGTTGTGGCCTTTGCAATGTTTCGTATCTCTTGGGGGAGGGGGGTTGTTATTAGGTTGTGATGATGGTTTATAGTGCGAGTTAATTCACAAGTGTTAATGGGGCCCATCGATATGGCGGGTAAATCCTCATCCGAATGGCCATATTGCAGTTTGTGGTACTTTCCACAAAAGGCAATCGGGGTTCGAGTGGGGTTTTGCAGCCATTCGATGTGAATGACTCCTTACTTACGAATGCTGTCAATATTGTCACCATTCTGAGCCTCATTTATTTATACATTCGATATAAATGTGCCGGATGGGAATGCTCTTATTTAGCATTATTGTGATTTTTGTTGTGTCATTGCTTTGTGTTATGTTGTGATAGAAAAGTAATATGTGAATTAAACCCCCTCGGCTGTGATGATAACAAAGCCTGCTGGGGATATAGAAAATTTATCGTTATTTCCTCAATGGCTAGATAACCCGGACGGCTAACAAGTAGTAGCAACCGGTTGTTGCAGCCATGAAAGGGTGGCCCATAAAATCCATGGATGTCACTATTCAGTTCCTAAGCCGACGATGGAAAAATCCCAAACTTTATAGTTATGTGTCTAACATTTCAACGCATTTTTAGAGATGGATTCACAAGACCCTGGACATATGTACTTGACAAACCTCTTAAGTCAATATCCTCAACTAGAACCTACTTACAGTGGGTACAGTGGAAACTCTCCTATGACTGTTGATGACACTCCACCCCTACCCCATAATGATCCTATTGGTATTAGGAAATTAGTAAGGGGTGCGAACTTCACCCCCAAAGAAGACAAGTTACTTGTCTTCGCATGGCTTAATTGTAGCCTTGATGCTGTCTAGAGAAAAGACCAAAAACACTCCCAACTTTGAAATTTTTTTTTAATACTCCCAAAATTTCAATAAACCACAAATAACCGGACCATAAAGTCTTTAATAAATCGGTGGTCGGTTATTCAAAAGGCGACAAACAAATTTTGTGCAAAACTAACCTAAGTTGAAGGGTTGAATCAAAGTGACATGACTGAGCAAGACAATGTAGAATATCTATACTCTTACTTGTTTTACGAATAATTAATTTCTTTGTACATTTGTTTAACATAAAGTTTTTTATTTACATGCAAGTATGACAAGGCCAAGGTTGTGTACCAATCGCTAGAGAAATGCTCCTTCTAGTTCGAGCATTATTGGCACCTGTTGAAAGATCAACCTAAATGAATTTGGCATTCCACAAAGGAGGATCAAAGTGAAGAAAGACAATGTCCTGTCCCCGACCCCGACTCAATGTTCGAGCATTGAGACAGTAGATTCACTTTTTGATCTGGAGGCGGATAATGTGATGGATAATGACGTGATCGAATTGGACCGACCAATGAGAGGAAAGCTGAGAAATGAAAACAAAAGGCCAAAGGCATGCCAGGAGAGGAGATTATTGTGCTCAGTAAGCTAAAGTATACGCTTTTAGAGGGGTCACGTGCTCAGGAGAAAGAGTTTTTCATCTTAAGGTCGAGAAGATGGAATATGATAAGGAAAAAGAGGTAAATAAAATCCGTCTCGAAGATGAAAAACTGAGGTTAGAGGCCGAGAAGATGAAAAATGACAAGGAAAAAGAGCTAAATAAAATCCGTCAAGAGGACGAAAGACTCAGGTTGAAGGCGGAGAAACTAGAGCTCGCCAAGAAGGAAGAGGATCAGTACATTATGATGACGGACATGGGCGCCATTCCAGGACTGCAGCGGTTATATTTTCAGGAACTGCAAAGGAAAATCAGGCGAGATGCAATGCAAATACATTTGGATTGATTAAATTTTTTCTATAAAATGTTTATTTCTTTATTTTCTGTTTCAAACAATGGTGGATGACAATATTATTGATACTAAGATAGTTTAATTTTTATTTGAATTGTGTAAATGTAAATATTTTTATTAGAAAATTGGTCATTACAAATTCAAAGACTATTATAGATTACCTCAAATATAGCTACTACTAACATGAAGGAAATACAAATGGAAATGTAATTAACTCAAATATAGTTTATACTAACATGAAGGAAATACGAATGGAAATTTGATTAACTCAAATATAGTCACTACTAACATGAAGAAAATACCAATCAATTATGCAACATGTCTACTGTTGGGAAAATAATAACCATTGATGTTCAATTAAATTTGCTTGGAGCTGATGATGTGCCGAACTGTCTCTAATATGATGATGACGCTGGATGAAGTCCATAAGCTCAGTTGTATGATTGAGCGACAGCTCTAAAACTTCATCATCAAGTTGATCATACTTAATGTTCGGACCCTCACTATCATCACGCTCATCTTTAATGCTCATATTATGTAGAATAACACATGCTTTCATTATATTTTTTAGTTCCTTGACTTTGAACATTTGGGAAGGTCTACAAGTGATTGCAAATCGTTGTTGAAGTACCCGAATGCACGCTCGACGTATTTTCTTGCAGATTCTTGTGTACAAAATTTTTCTTCTTGTTCCCTTGTGGTGATGGAATTGTCTTCACAAAAGTTTGCCACTTGAGATAAATACCATCCGCAAGGTAATACCCCATAATGTAGTCGTTGCCATTGATTGTGTAATTGACTGGAGAAGCACGCCCTTAGACAATCTGTGAAAATAAAAGATCTCTCTAGTACATTAATGTTGTTATGTGAACCGGGCATACCAAAAAATGCATACCATATCTAGAGATCATATGAAGCAACAGCATCTAAAATAACAGTTAGTTCGCGAATATGGCCAGAGTACATACCTTTCCAGGCTACGGTACAATTTTTTCACTTCCAATGCATACAGTAAATGCTTTCCAGTATTCCTGAAAATCTCCTTGTTCACCAACAGGAAGCAATCAAGCAATATCATTGGTATTTGGAGACCGCGAATATTCATCTGAAAAAATACTTACTATTGTCTAGAGAATTTTTTAAGGCTCTCTATTGCGATACTCTCACCAATACGTATGTATTCATCTATAAAATCTCCAGTAACCTCATACGCCAGCATTCTAAGTGTTGCGATCATCTTTGCATAGAAGATCAACCGAATCTTTCGGCATTATCTCTTCTCTCGACGAAGTACAGTTCGTAAGACTTTACCTCATTTAAAATAAGGAGAAATAGGAGGCGGCTCATCTGAAATCTCATTCGAAATAGATTTGAGGGATATAATAAATTTTCTACAAAATAATCACGAAATAGGCATTGACTATTATCACACCGAATAAATTTATGGCGTTAGCAATTGCCACGATGCCTCGATGACTGTCCTCGTCATTAAGAACAACATCCAACTCATCTTCAGAGGATAAGTATATGAGCAATTTGCGTAAGAAAGTACGAGCCATTTGATGAAGGGAGTGGGAGATCAGGGGAGACTGTTGAATTTCAGTTCGTTAGATCAA
>QEOT01004805.1:85622-142969 GCA_003123785.1 Pterocarya stenoptera | reverse complement strand
TTTAAAAAAAAATAAAATAAAATAAACAATACCAATACTAATAAATAAAATAAAACACCCAAATTTTTTGAGGTCTCATAAACTCCAATGGTTGGAATGGAGATTATAAGTAGACCTCCTTGAGATTCATTGAATTGAAAGGTCTAATGCCATAACTTCATAGAGTATTTAATCAAAATCTGACCCTACTCAACTAAAAGAAGATTGTTTTGTTGTTCATGAGATAATATGACACGATTTGTTCTCACTTATCACATATCAAAAAAATGATACGATTTGTTCTCACCTTTTGACAGATGGATAGGGCTTCAATCCTTGGGGACGCAATTGAATACTTGAAGGAACTTCTGCAAAGGATCAATGACCTCCATAACGAATTGGAGTCAACCCCTCCTGGCTCTTCACTATCAGCTACCACAAGCTTCCACCCTTTGACACCCACACACCCACCCTTTGTTTATCATTGTGTTCATTCAAAGTTCTTGAGTGTTCATATATTTTCCGTCGTATTCATCCATATTTTCTTGCATACATTCCATCTCCCAAACACACTATACATCCACCATAGTGCATTCCACACTTACCATATTCGGTTATAACCCTAAAACACCCTTCTTCCAACTCCTTTGACTATAGCTGAAAACCCTACTTGCCATATTAGGATTCCTAAACTTTAGGAATCATTATTTCCTTACCATACCCGATTATTCCCATCCTTTGCCAACCAGTCATATTTGCCATATTGAGAACTTAAATTCTAGGAACTCTCCTATATTATCTCATTCACCCAATCAATCAATATCCTTTGACCATAACCTAATCCATCATCTCCTAGATTACCTCCAATAATTTAGGAACCCTTCTTCCATCCAAACCCTAGCCTCACTCATCATCCAAACCCTAAAACACAACACAAATGGCACCAACCCTAAGAGCTCCCATCTTAGCCGTGCCTCCTATCTCAAGCCTTTGAGATCATCACTTAGTTCACCCTTTTCATCATCATTACACACCATACCATCTCTAAACACCAAACCTCCATTAACATAAGGACTCATCATTGTCATTATTGATCAAAGACCAAGCAAGAGGGCTAAGGCAATCGATCATCACAAGAAGAACCAAGGCGAGGACAATATAGTGTTTAAGGACTAGACCGAAGTACTAAATGTATAGAGGCTTAGAAACATGCATGAAAGATTCCTATACATACTACTTTGATATCATTGGGCACACACAAAACATATATTGTCAAGAGCCTGATAGTGGCACAACAACATCACACAGCTAGTAAAGTCATGTATTTTCATGCTTGACATGTTTAGGGTAAGGGACACATTTAAAGTACATGCATGACACCCAATCACTGCATGCAAAATGTTTTAAATATAGCTGTGTAACTCAAAAATAAGATTTTTATCAAATGTAGAAATTTCAGCATATAGAGATAAACATGATCAATCATTCATTAAGCCATGATTTCTTGCATATTAACATGTCATGTTTGATTAGTTCATTGTTGTATATACACACCATAGCGAGTGACTAAGAAGCAAAATGTTTTAAACTATGTGGATACCCAAGACATGGCATGCATACTTATTTGAAAGATTTATTAAAATTCTCTAAAGTTTTAAAAATGGATCACTATTAACAACCCCGAATGACTATAAAAATCACATTCGAACATGTTAGCATCTGTTTTGACCAAAAGCTCATGTATTTCTTGAGATGCATAAAAAACACGTTTTTACTTGGTGTAAAAAAATCACCGTTTTGAGATTTACATCCATTCTAACTTTTCTAAAATCATAAATATATATCTATACGTACTTACACAGTATGTGGTTAAACATGAGAATAGAATGCATGACCCATGGTCAGTTATTGTTCACTGCCATTAGGTAGATAACAAGAAACTCTATAGAGCATATGCTCATACCTTTGTCAATTAGTATGGATTTTATTAGAGTTGACATGGAATATGTGTGATTTAGTAGGCGCTTGATTGACGTGATTAGTTGGTTCTCAAAACTATAGATATAAGGTAAGTGACAAAATCATAACCTTTATGTGTACTGTAAATTTCTATTTTGCATGAAATTATTGTTTACCTATGCTATGTATAGCCATATTCAATATTAGCCCATTTATGAACCCTTGCTGAATTAGGACAATGTGCTTATGGATGCAGTTATAGATGGCATGTTGAGTTGGGTTGTTTGTTTGGAATGGATGTCATGCCACAAAATTCCTTCATTTGTATATTATGCTTATTAATTGTCATAAATAGATACCATGTCACAATAACCATGCTTATGTTAATATGCCATGTCCAATGCCATGCCATGCATATGAATATGACATGCCACGAATATCATAAAGTCAACTCGCTCGCGTGCATCATGATATGATAAGAAAGAAATCACGTCAACGATAAATAAGTTATGATGCTTGATCTTATGTTATGGGTGGATTTGCAAGCCATGGATCTAAGTGTGATCTACCATATATTTTGATTTATGCGGTCAATGACAATTGGATAAATGCACACATGTTATGAAGGCCACTATGCAAGTGAAAGACAAGATGAGCAAGTCGTGCATGGAACATATTACATGCATAAAGCTACTCACTCGTTCATGTTACATGAATTGCAACGACTATGTCTTAAATTCTACATTTATTGTTGTTGAATCTCCACATGTTGTATGTATGTGTATACGTAATCTACGTATGTATGTAGGTATGTATGTGTTTGTGTGTGTATGTGTGTGTGTGTACGTACGTACGTATGTTACTTCTGCATATGTTATTGGTTAATCTCCACACTATATATGTATGATAATTGACAGGGTAAGATTTAAGGTTAAGTTTTGTTATGTTTACAATATGATGCCTTGTTTACTAAGTTTTCGACTCACTTTTTATTTGTTTTACGATTTAATGTCTCAGATAGTTATGACGTGGACATTGAGCAAAAGGACTAGGAGCAGATTTACTTTATCAAAGTCTTAGACCTTTTCAAATTAAGTGTTATTGCCACATAGACCTAGTTAATTTTAGGTTATTATATTCTTGCTTTAAATTTTATGAAACTTTTGAAACTCAAGCTAGTTTTATGACTCAGTAAATGAGTTATTTTTTATGATGCTAAATCTCTTTACCATGTGTAAAGTTATGAAAGTACATAGCATTCTTGGCCTATGTCTTGGGATTGGAACCCACAAACACGAACTGAGTCTACCATCTACAATATGAGCCATCTGGCTAATTGTCTTATATCCTTTTGCATTGACATAACATTTGGGACTTGGGATCTTCTTGTAAGTGGGAATAGTTGCAAGGTAGTTTGTTGGTTGGTTGAACTACTACATTTAAGAGATTATATGGAAAAAGTCTTCATCTTACCTACACTACCGTCGTTGTCTTGTTGTAATTGGGACAAGAATTAGCAACAGTGGAGCTTTGCACTGGCTAGCTCATTCAATGAAAGGGCGATAAAGAAATATATCATTATTTCAACTATCTCTACCATTGCATTACTCTAGCTAGAACATATCATTTTGAACAAGTCCAAAGCTGCTTGTTGAACCAAAATGGAAATTTATGTATGCAATCAAGACTTCCCTCATTAATTTGTCTATATGTAAGCAACATGGCAAACCAACTGAGGCTTAAATGATTTGTATAAACGTGGTCATACTTATGTTGTTGACTGTTGAAAATAACACTTGATTAAACCTCATTGGCATATTGAAGCTCCAACATTACCAAAACTGAGTAAACATAAAAGAAGCAACACGGTAAAGCATCCAATAAAATCATAATGGAAAGACTGTCTTCTCCATTCACATTAGGCCTACTACCCACCCAATATGAGCTGGAACTTGCCCTTCGTGTACCCTTCCCCCGCTCGGGGAAGGGTGGTGATATGGCCCCCCGCTCTTTTGTTTGGTCTATTCATCCCGTTTGATCGGACAAACTGATTTTTTATTTTACCCTCTCTACCTATAGATCTAGCCAATATCAACATCAAAACGAAGATCTAACCAAAATCTACATCAAAACACCAAAGAAAATTAAATCCAAAGAACAAAACATATATCTAGCTTGAGAACACAGATCTAGGTCGAGAATACAAAAAAATTAAATAAAAAATATAGATTGGGTTAAAGATATCTGCAACCATGGCTCGATGGCCCAAAACTATGGCCACTAGTCTTGCATAGACGAGGAGAAAAATAACGGAAAAGGGAGGAAGTGAAGAAGAAGAGTAGTAGAAGAAGACAAGTGAAGAATATGAGCATGAGAAGAAGACAAGAAGGAAAAGAAGATTAGCTGGGAGAAGAGAAAAGATAGGAGAAAGAAGATGAGGGGTTGCTGGGAGAAAAAAAGAGAAGTAGAGAATCTGTCGGCTTGGTGTCTATTTGGGTTTGAATTTGGAAGTTTAGAAAGTGCTTTTAACAGCCTAAAAGCTCTTTTTAAAAAAGATATATTTTGTAAATTTATAAAAAGTGTTTTTATCACCTAAAACAGCTGAAAGTCCACTTTTTAGAAAAACACCAGATTGAAACTTTTATTGAAAAGTTCCTGGAAATAACTATACATTTCTAAGAAAAACATTGTAACTAACTTCAAAACTTCTTAGATGCATATTTACTAAATAGTAAACAACTTTTTAATTGTAAATTTTTACTATAAAACTCTACAATTAAATGCACTATTATGAAAATCACAACTTCCTACCGCAATCCCAAACAAGCCCTTAGGATATGTGTATTAGGATTTTTTTTTTCTAAAATATTAGGTATATGAGCAAGTAGAAATTGGGCAAGTGGGATACTCATTAGGAACTTACCTGCTTATTATAAGATTTTTAACATATTCGCTTGCCCACCCATTAAATCCGAGCGAATTGCTCACCTGATACTGTGTGGATGTGGTCAGATCAAATATGGGGGCTAGCATAGTAGGCCTAGTTCACGTGGCCTCAAACTAAATTTAATCAAAATTGCAACATTAATTTCCTCCCAACTTGCACATTACAAATTTATGTTCTCATAATTTTTATAATAAAGAAAAAAAGAATGTCTAGCATGGTAATAAAATGCTACGTTGGCAAATTCTCAGTGTCTTAATAAACAAAATATTTCCATCCTATATCAAAAGCTTTGAACCCTCAGTTTGAGTTGTCAACTATGGATATGCTAACTTTTTGGTAGCATCACAGGCTTGGGTTTAACCATTCAAGGGCGGCTAAAAAGAGCTACAATGTCAACCTCCATTAGTCTAATACAATACGCCAAACTAACGGCTTCTATTTTTGCTTGGTCGTTTTGGCATTTTAACAAACATATTTTATGCATGCTACCATACCCAACATTATCCACATTAACTTAGTGAATTAGACTCCACCTAACCACTTGAGTAAAATCCCTTGAGCACTATTTGGCAACCAATAAAATCCAAGAAAATAAGTCAACATGGAGTTTCAAATACCAACTTTTCATTTGCTAGATCTTTTCTTTGCAACCTAAAGAGCATTAGAAAGAGTAAAAGTAAATTTACATTCTATCACAAAGAGAGAGAGAGATAGAAAGAGTGTGTGTGTGTTTTGTGCGTGTGTGTGTTAGGTCACATATAGGATGCTAAACAATTCACAACCACTTCGAGGGGGTCAACCTCCAAATAAAAAGATTAATTATTGGCCATCCATTTGTGGGTGATTGATGAACTAAGTTTCAATTCGGTCCCCTGCACGTTAAATGAGTTTTGTTTATAAGATTGTAAGTAAAATTATAAGTACATGCAGCACTACTCTAAACTAAATGTAACAAAAACATAATAAATTGGACTTACCCAATTAATGGGCTCAGTGACCATTACAAGACCCTTTTATTAGACTCAATAAAAAAAAAAGATAGGCTAAATACACTAGGCTCAAGTTCATACTCCAAAAAAGACATAACATAACAGAGATAAACTTACCTATGAAACTTTGAATCCCAAATTAGAAATTTGATGTTGGAGCTCTCTCCATAATGGCCTGAGGGCGCAAAAGGAGGAGAAGTTTCTAGTCACACCGATGCCGAAGGGTAGTGAAGTCACTGACCACATAAGTGGTGCAGTGGTGGAGGATGGAGGATCTGGAAGAAATCTAAGAGAAGTTAAGCCTGAATGAAGAAGAATACTCAGCCATTTACAATAAGCTAAGAAATTTGAGATGATGAAGAACAGAGGAGAGTATAGCTTGATTGAGAATGTGTGCTCGAGTCAAACGAAAGGAAAGGAGGTGGTCAGAAAAACGATGATCAGAATCTAGAAAGTAAATAAACCTCCAATTTTCACTGAAATTCAACTGAATACGTTTATCATTACCTTCTCAAACTTAGGAGATAAATGTAAAGTTCTGGAAGGGTGTCCTTGGTTACTCAATAATTTGATGTTTGTGCTAAAACTATTTGATGGTGTGACCCAACCAAATCAGATAAAATTTGACTCTACATCACTGTGGGTGCATATGCACAATCTGTCATGAGCATACATGACATATCAGATGGGGTTACAGATTGGAAGTTCGCTGGGTAAGGTGGAGGAAGTTGATGCCCCTAAGGATGATATTGGTTGGGGAAATCATTTGAGGGTGAAAATTGAGATAGATCTGAGGAAAACGATTGCTAGAGGGACAACAATAATGCTTGAAAAGTAGAAATTGTGGGTTCCTTTTACTTACAAGAAGTTACCCAAACTGTGTTTCAAGTGTGGGTGCATTATTCACGGGGAGGAAGGTTGTGTCGAAGTAAGCACAAAACATGATCATGGTGGGGAGAGGGAGAGTCAGTTTGGTCCCTGGTTGAGAGCTAGCGGTGGCTCTCGAGGGAATTATAGGGGGAGTTCAAAGGGAAGAGAAGAAAATATTTCAGGTGGGGGGACTAGAGAGTGGCAATAGGGTAATGTGGAAGTGGGGAGTGAAAAGGGGAATGAGGAATTGATGGAATAAGAAAAAAAGGAAGTCGAAAGGAAGAAGCAGGGAAAGGAAGATGGTATGGAAGAGGAAAAGGAAAATAGGGAAGCAAGTTTAGATGAAGGGACAATGAGTGGAGAGGGTGGAGGAGCTTGGGGACAACTAATGAATTTATCTGGGGTTGAAGAGATGGGAGTTATATATGGTGAGATGAGAAGTCAAAACTTAAAGGGTAGATGGAAAATAAGGGCTCAAGGAAAAAAGAACGATGAGGTGTGTGAATACAATCAGTGGTTAAAAATAAAAATAAAAAAGTGTATAGAAAATAGAAGTGGTGACAATAGGTGAGGAAAAAACAAAAAAATTGAAAAGTGTGAAGGAGGTGGGAGTATGTGAGTTAATCAATGTAGAGGCGGAGGCTGTTCAACAACCTCGCCTAGCTCAGTGATCATCTTGAGTTAGTACTGTCGAGGGCTTGGGAACCCTCGGAAAATTTAGGACCTTTGTTCTATAGCAAAGGAAAAGAAGCCCAAAATTATGGTTCTAATAGAAATAATGGTTGTTAAAAATAAGATGGAGGGGCTCAGAAGAAGAGTGGGATATGATAGAAGTTTGTGATTAATCCTGTAGGAAGAAGTGAGTAGCTTAGCTATGTTGTGGAAGTAAGAAGTGGAAGTGAAAATACTATACTATTTTCGATGGCATGTTAGTGCATGGGTGGTGGAAAAAGAGACCAAGCATAAGTGGCTTTTCACAAGGTTTTATGGCCCCCTGAGACTGTAAAAAGTAGATTGTTGTCAGAACTTTTGGGAAAGCTGAAGCCTGCAGCTCAATTTTTGTGATGTGTATTAAGGGATTTGAATGAAATCTCATCCCAATCAGAAAAATTTTGGAGGTATGCAAAGGGGAGAAAATCAAATGTGCAATTTCAGAGAAGTCATAAAGATAAATGGGTTATGTGATTTGGGATATAGAGGGGACATATATACATGATGTAATGGGCATTCAAATGATACTTGTACAAAAGAGAGGCTGGATAGATGTCTAGCAAACAATAGTTGGAGAGAGGTGTCTAAGGAGGTTTGGGTAGAAGTATTACCTGCAAGATGCTCAGACCATAAAACTTTAGTATTGAATATGTATACAACTCAGTCTAAGGGTGTGGATAGAAGGAAGCTGTTTAGATTTGAAGCATGCTAGACCAAAAATAAGGATTGTAAAGAGGTGGTCTTGAAGGAATGGGTTAAGGTAAGGGACATGGGAAACATTATGGAGAAAATTCAGTACTCTTTGAGAAACTGTGGTGATGCACTAACTTGTTGGAGTAGACAGAAGGCCAAAGTGGATGAAGATGAGTTAAAAATGAAGACTAAAAAACTAAAAAGACTTCATGAGGAAGAGGAAAGGTTGAATAGGGAGGAAGTGAAAGAGTTAAAATGGTAGTTGGGTCAATTGCTGGAGAAAGAAGAATTAAAATGGAGGCAGAGGGCTAAAAGGAATTTATTCCAACATGAAGATCAAAACACCAAGTATTTCCATACTTGTGCAAATCAGAGGAGAAGGAATAACATGATTGGTCAAGTTGCTAACTTACAAGGTAGAATAATGAAGGAACCAAGAGACATAAAAGGGGCTTTCAGAATGCATNGGACCAAAAATAAGGATTGTAAAGAGGTGGTCTTGAAGGAATGGGTTAAGGTAAGGGACATGGGAAACATTATGGAGAAAATTCAGTACTCTTTGAGAAACTGTGGTGATGCACTAACTTGTTGGAGTAGACAGAAGGCCAAAGTGGATGAAGATGAGTTAAAAATGAAGACTAAAAAACTAAAAAGACTTCATGAGGAAGAGGAAAGGTTGAATAGGGAGGAAGTGAAAGAGTTAAAATGGTAGTTGGGTCAATTGCTGGAGAAAGAAGAATTAAAATGGAGGCAGAGGGCTAAAAGGAACTTATTCCAACATGAAGATCAAAACACCAAGTATTTCCATACTTGTGCAAATCAGAGGAGAAGGAATAACATGATTGGTCAAGTTGCTAACTTACAAGGTAGAATAATGAAGGAACCAAGAGACATAAAAGGGGCTTTCAGAATGCATTTTGAAGAGGTCTTATCATGGAGTAAACCTTTTGAGGAAATGGTTGGAGTATGTATACAACATCTATACTTAAGGGTTACAAGAGAGAGATGAATGAGATGTTAACTAAAGAATTTAGTAGGGATGAAATTGAGACTGCAGTATATCAGATGTGCCTATACAAGTCACCTGGACCTAATTGGTTTGGAGCTTGTTTCTTTCAAAAGTACTAGCATTTAGTTGGTGAGGAAGTGTGTGATGCAGTGCTAAACTTTCTACGGGGAGACAGTGGTGTGAATTTGATGAACCATACTCTCTTTGCTCTAGTTCCTAAAGTTAAAACCCCTGATCTAGTAAGTGAATATAGACCAATTAGTCTGTGTAATGTTTTGTACAAAATAGTGGCAAAAACACTAGCAAATAGACTAAAGTTGGTGATGCCAGATATTATCTCACAAAAGCAAAGTGCTTTTATCCAAGGAAGGCTAATTTCTGACAACATATTGGTGGCTTATGAGTTTTTGCAAATGATGAAGAATAGACAAAAAGGAAAGGTGGGGAGGATGGCTTTAAAGTTAGACATGTCAAAGACCTATAACCATGTGGAATGGATATATCTGGAAGCAGTAATGAGGAAGATGAACTTCTGTGAGCAGTGGATTAAGTTGATTATGAGTTGTGTATTGACTGTGTCATACTCAGTATTCGTAAGTGGCAAGGCAGGTGAGATGTTTGTTCCTTCAAGAGGGTTAAGGCAGGGTGGCTCACTGTCCCCATACTTGTTCTTATTGTGTGCTGAGGGCTTAAGTAGTCTAATTAACGTAGCTGAGGAAATGGGTGAAATAAAAGGAGCTATAGTTGTTAGAGGTGGAACATCTGTGACCCCCCATTTAATGTTTGCATATGACTGTATCCTCTTTTGTAAAGCTTCTTTGGAGGAATGGAAGATTATTAAGAAGGTATTGAAGCTGTATGAGGAAGCCTCTAGTCATTTTGCTTAACAATCAGAAAACTTTAGTGTTCTTCAGTGGTAATACAAAGCAGCAATAGAAAGTGCAGATGTTAGAGGCTATTGGAGCAAGGATGTGTGGTAACAGTGAAAGATATTTGGGTCTGTCCACCATGGTAGGAAGATCCAAACACAATTCATTTAGAGGAATTAAAGAGAAGGTGTGGCAGAGATTAAATAGTCAGAAGAACCAATTCTTGTCCCAAGCTAGAAATGAGGTGTTATTGAAGGCTGTAATCCAAGCAGTCCCCACTTATTATATGAGTGTATTTCAATTACCAAAGAAACTATGTAATGAGATTCTGCAATGATGGCTAGATTTTGGTGGGCCAAAAGCAAAGTAGAAGAAAATACAATGGAGAAGCTGGGAAAGGATGGGAGCAGCAAAAGTAGCAAGAGGAATGGGTTTCAGAGATGTAGACAGTTTTAATAGTGCTATGTTGGCTAAGCAATGTTGGAGGACCATGACCAATCCCAATTCTCTATCTGCAAGGATTCTGAAGGAGAAATACTTTAAGAAACAAAATTTGCTTTCTTCAAAACTTGGTTGGTGCCTTTCTGTGATGTGGAGAGGATTATGAAATTCTTTGAAGTTGTTAAAAGAGGGGATAGTGTGGAGGGTAGGAAATGGAAAACAGATCAAAATTTGGGATGACAAATGGGTGTCTTCATTGTCCTATTGGCATTCAGTACGAGCTCCTGTGAAGATATTAAACAAAAGTACAAAAGTAGAGAAACTAATTGACGTTGATAGAGGAGTGTGGAAGGAAGACCTTATTGAGGAAGTGTTTGGGGAAAGAAGTAGAAGATACTATCTGTAAAATTCCTCTCAGCAAGTTGGGTTTAAGTGATAAGTAGATATGGGGCTTCACAAAGACAGGGATTTTTTCAGTTAAAAGTACATATCATTGGGATATGAGCTTAAAGAGAATGGATAAAGGAGGAGCCTCTTGTACTATAAGTGAAGATCCAAGATGGAAGGTAATATGGAAGATGGAGGTCCCTGCAATGGTCAGAAACTTCATATGGAAAGTTGTTGATAATTATTTTCCTACAAAAGATAATCTAGCTAAAAGGATGGTAGTTGAAAGCCCTTTGTGTCCCATTTGTAACCGAGAAGTTGAAACAGTTTTCACTCACTTTGGAGTTGTGGTGCTACAAATGATGTATAGGCAGAATACTCAAGCCCTGTCCAAATTTGAAATAGCAGTGAGATGGAGTTTTGTTCAATCTAGAATATGCTAGTGAAGAAACTGAATCAGAAGGAATTGCAGTTAGTAGCAGTGACAATGAGAACTATATGGCTATAAGGTAATTTTTGAAAATCAATTCTTAAACCCAAGGAAAGTGATTGTAAAAGCCATGGAAGATCTGAATGAATATCAAATGGTGCAGGGAGAGAATGGTACATTAGACAGCAACAAAGCCTGCTCAAGGGGGTGTTAGATGGAAGAAGCCAAGAGAAAATGAAGTGAAGGTGAACTGGGATGTAGCCTATGATCAAAAGACAATGAAGATGGGAGCTGGTATTGTCATAAGGGATGAGGAGGGAGAAGTACTAGTTTCTCTATGTATGTCAAAGGAAAAAGTAAGTAATCCGATTATAGCTGAGATTTATGCATTGTGGTGTGCTGTGGAGTTATGCATAGAATTGAGTTTCTTTAGGGTGGTGTTTGAAGGGGATGCCCTGGTTGTTATAGATGCAGTAAATAGTAAGGAGGAGAGTTGGGCATGGTATTGTCAGCTGATTGAAGATTTAAGGGCAGTGTTTACTAAAATAACTAGTTGGAAGGTACAATATACATACAGTCAGGGCAATAAGGTGGCACACGAGTTGGCTAAGCATGCTTTAGTACCGAATGAGGAAATAGTTTGGATAGAGGATAGTCCATTAGATTTGTTTACTCTTTTATTACAAGATAAACTTTTTAATGAATGATTATAGTTGAAATGAAAGTATACATGGTTTCTTAAAATAAAAAATAAAATAAAAAATATGATGTTGGAACTCTGAAGTGGCCTTCAAGTGCTCTAATCCGGACGGTTTTAAACCACCTTTTACAAAATCAAGAAAAAGATAGTGTACAAGAGCGAGTGATCGAAATACTGCGAGACATTTTTTCTGTTGGATCAATACTTGAAGTCGAGGTGAATCTTTCGTGCTTTACTTCATGGTAACCAAGTCACTCTCTCAAGCTTCCTCTCTCTCGGTCCCAGACCCAACTGAAGCCCAGTCATCATCACGCCTCAAGTCCGGTTGCTCTCCACTCTCTCTGTTCTCTACAACGTCGCCAGAAGCAAAAATAATGCCGGAAGCCAATGGGCTCAAATCGCTCGGCCAACTCTCTAGTTCATAGTGAAATCTGTGCTATGATCTATCGAGAGATTCAATGGAAGACAACAAAAACACAGTGTCAATCACGGTCACTCCACGCCGCCACCCCCAAGTTGCCACAAGACACGGCTCTCTACATTTGTTTTGAATGGATGGGTTTATGTTGGAAGATAGTGTTACATATATATTCAATTTTATGCACAATATTAGATATGTTACAATATTACGCATAATATAATATTATAAGTATCAAGTATTCACCCTATTTTCCATATTGGGATATAGATTAGACAGGAATCAAAGGCTGTTTTGCCTTTGAATTCGCTTTAACTAGAGCATGTGTTTTATGCGGCAGTGTGAAATAAATTGAATGTGTGCCCTCAGATTTAGATTACCCCCAACCCAAATCTTGTAAAAATATATAAGCAGGTCGATGGCTACCCAACCTTTGCTAAGTGGGCACAGATTCCAGCAAAGAATGCGACCCCCACATGCAAAAAGATAATAAGCACCTATCCAATTATGCGTCCTAAAGAACCAGAAGTGGGTCGACTCTCGCCATCAAAGCAACGCACAACCATCTACAATTTTTAATATTACCTAAATACCATAACGTATCGAATAGAAATTACTCACACCCCCTACTTATAATCAACAATAACTTTAACAGAAATGCACAAATTGTTCACAGCATTAATTTTGAACATCAAAATTTTTCAAACCATCAAAATGAAAACATTAGATGACTGAATTCTTACACAAAAGACATTAGAAGCTGTATGTTCTTACTTACAGTAGGGTAGTGATTCTATATGTACAAGGTGGGATGGTCTGCAATCGCAAGGGTAGGAATCACCTTGTCCCACAAAACGGTATACGTACATATTTTATGTATAAAATTGGACAGCATAAAACATTCAACATGTGCAAAACTGGTAATATCATATCTGTCATCTACATCTCATATCTTAGAGACAAAGGAAGGAGCTAACTAAACAAGCGTGAGACACATCCATCTCAATTAGTTATATTTCCCAACTGGAATGACTGTAGAGCACTCTCCGTACCCTGCAACAAAAAACTGAATACAGAAGAACATAGCACATATTACCACCATAAATCCGCAGAAGAATCAGAATCTTCAAGTGACAGAAAACAAAAAGAAAATCCCATTGATAATAAAACGTGTCCAAGGTCATTAAAACATACTCCAATTTGTGATAAATACCACCTTGAGAACATTTGTATACTACCAAATATATATTAGCAGCTTGAGCAGGCACCCAGTACATTACCTAGAACCCATGAGAACCAGGCCTAACATTTCTCAGGAGTTGATGCGAAAGAAAGTGGCTGAGATTTCACTTTGTTCGCATTCCCTTCTTCACCAACCAATTGATTCTCCCCACCCTTTGAAACAAGGGTCCCTGGGTTCATCTTCTGGACCTCCTCTCTGGTGTAGATGAAAATCTTGCGAACCATGCCACAAAATTCTCTGTTATACAGATAAGACAATAGTTATATAAGACTTCCAGTGAAGAAGACAAACATAAGTGAGGGCACATGAACGACTTGATAACAATCAAATGAACATGCAGAACAATGAAAAAAAATCCTTACTGCCAGGGATCATCCCCAACAAGCATCATATCACCCTCATCATCGGTGTATACAACCAACCAATTCTTTTGAGGAGCCATCAATCCACCACCAAACTCAAACAACTGGTCCAATTCAGTAATCAGTTCTTCATAATTATTAAATTTAGTTAGGTCCACTGACCTTCCAAGTGCAATCCCCTGCTTGTGAACCTGAAATTAACAGGATCTGGTTGAGCAAGTTCAATCAAACTTCATAGACATTTTGAAACTACAATTAACAGAGGAAAAATACCTTGGTACAACTCCTAGTTGAACTTCCTACTGTCTTGCCTTGCACCTCTCTTGAATGTTGCTCACGTCTTTGTACAGATTTCTTCTCATTAACAGAAAGAGGATTCTCTGCTGATTTTGAACCCTGGGATTGTTCTGACTTTTGATCAGACTCAAGAGTACGAGCCGGGTGATTAGTATCAAGAATATGACCACCTGGTTCATTCATCAATCCCCTCTGTAGTGCTACTGGCCCTGGTGTAACAGGATTACTAATGAGGGGTATGCCAAAGAGCTTGTAGTTCCCATCTTTGGGTTTCACAGCCTCACATTGCTGTACCGATATAGGTATAGGCATTGGCTCTCTTGAATGAGCAGGTGTCTCAAAATGACATGGGGCTGGTGGAGGCATCAACCAGTTTCCTTGTGGATGCTCAACTCTGTGACAATGGAGCATGGAGGACTCAGTAATGGCATCATATCTAGCATTGCCTTGTGCTTGATAAGCTACATCACCACCTTGTACAGGACAGTTCAGATTAGTATCCAACAAGTTAAGCGAGAGATTGGAGTGCAAGGACCATTGGCTAGCCAGAAAGTTAAACTTTCCTTCCTGGTCAAGTGAAAGTTTTCTTGAAAACTTAACAGCTGCAGCAGCTTGATCAACACAGGGTGCACAGGGACCACGGGAAATATCAGCATTAGCCCCAAAGCCCGACAGCAAATCCGTGTAAGTTGGTTCATGCCTCCCCCCAGACATCCAGTTCTCTGACACATATCTTCTCGATGCAGAAACTACGTCAAGCTTTTCATCATCTAGTGAAGGTGGCCACACAATTGACTTTTCAGCAGTGTCAGACTCATTGCTCTCCACAAAATTGCCTCCCAAGGTTGAGAATTCTTGACCTTGCAAGACCCTTGAAAATCCACTTGATGGTGAAGGGTCTAGAGTCACTTTAGATGAACCTAAACATGTTGCAAGAGTTAAAAAGACATAAATAGCTAAAAACCTCATAAAATCAGCAAAAAATTACAAACGAGAAATAACCATTAGGTTCCCACTGCAGATAAGATTGTACCTTCCCTGGTAAGAACTGAGGAATCAGGGGATAAGGGAACCATGTTTGATCGGGCCCTCTTTGGCCTGGGCATCGGAAGGGAATTTAGTGCAGGAGGAGCAAGAGCTGGCTCTATTTTCCAAGGCGAAACTTTCTCTGGGCGAGGTATAATACTTGTTTCGTCCCATCTCACCTAGAAGAACATGAAAGTGTTCACCTACCATGCTAAATGGCACACGCACTGCTCTAAAGACTTAATACTACCTTGAGGCATCTCCATTTGGACTTTGGCCACCTCTTGGTGTCAGCATCTTCAACTCCAACTATGGTACCAGGAAACCTGCAATATAAGAGCATTGTGTCAGTGAACTTCATTCAGCTCCTATTAAAAGAAGAAATGATCGCCATTAAACCTAAAGGAAAAAACAAGGACTAGTGATACCTTTGCTCGGGAGCTTCTTCACCTTCAAATCTCATTTTGAACCTCATCCCGATGGAGTGGTTATTCTTGATAGACTCCATATACTGATCGTAGGGAACAATAAATTCGGCGGGACTTGTCCTGTCAGAAGATATTTAGTAAACCACTTTAGGTAAAGACCAGAGTTCCAACACAAGCATGCAGTGTCAAATTTTGAGCCGTTCCCAATTTTAAGCACAAGAAATATAGCAGTAAAATTCATGCATTGCACCAACGATGAAATAAAAAAATAAGCAGCCAATAAACTTCATTGTGCAGTCGACATATATTTAACCACACACCTAGGCTTGTAATACACAGTGAAAATGGTCCGGGTAGAGATGGCATGCCATGCAGTGGCAAGGACACCAAGATGCATGCTGTGACTGGATATGACTGGGGATGGGACATTACCCTGCTGTCTCATAGCTCGTCTCACACCAACACGAAGCTCCCCATTCTCACCCCTAAGAGGTAAAGTATTACACCATTGTTAGACACAAGCGAAATTTTTTTTTTAAATAGGTATAAGCAAAATACGTAAAAACTGGAATCTCGTATGTATAAAAAAAACAACACACCTTAGAAATATAAACGCATCCCCAGCAACAAGCTTTTTAGAGCTAACAAATGCGCTCCAACCACTTTGAAGCAAGTGCCTTCGCGGTTGACCTGGCATTCAAATATTTTCCATAAATGTTTTTTAATCGATAAAAAAATTGAGTATATGGATGCACTAGTTAATGATTGACCCAAAAAATTAACAGAAACGTTAATAACTTGGAAGTATAATGTGCAACATTGTTCATGGTTTGAGCAAAAAGGAAAAACAAAAAAAAGACCCTTCCATGCACCCGTGGGCAAGATGGAGCGGACAAATATAGCCGTAAAAAACATGGCAGTTAACCGCAATCAGACACATAAAACTAAACATATAACCAGTACTATTAGTATATTACCCCGAAAGATATGCCTGAATCGCCACTCATTTCCATGCAAGTCCTTGGCAACCAACTCCTGGGTCGGAGGCTGCCTTGACATGTCCTGTCCGGAACAAAAAAAAAAAAACCACAAACCCTACTTGGAATTTATTTTGAGTGTAGAAAACGATAATTCATTAAATAGCTAAAGATAACAGAACCCAACGAGTGGCGGGAGACATTCATCTGCATGACGTCTTAACACTGAAAATCCACCATGAGTGCTTGTATCCGAGGCCGTTAGCGTCTTACTGAAAGAGTGCACATGAAATCGTGGTGGTGGAGGTGGGGGAGGTTCCTTCTCCACGGAGTTCTCGTCTTGCTGGCATCAAACAGAACATCAAATCATAATAACCTCAAGCCCGTTTCACTGGCTTTTAAATCAATTCAAGCTTGAAGCCAAACGAAGAAACTTACGTTTGCCTCGGGAATCAAAGTTACTTGCACGAAAACCTCATCCGTGTCGGCTTCAGCCTACAGAGAGAGAGAGAGAGAGAGAGAGGTTAGCAAAGAAAATCTGCGCACTTGTGTAGTTCAAAACTTTATAGAAGGTTAATTAAGATGAATGCAAAAGCAAATTAATTTAATTAGAACTTAAAAAGTCCCAATGAAAGTCGCTTACCTTCAATTGCACATTAATGACCCGGCAAAGGATCTTAGAGGGAAGATGATATAAAGGCATCTGCTGGTCCGCCACTTGATTGGTAGACGCCTCCACCTAATTTAGCACACGCCAACAAGCCATCGGTTTTAGCAACTTCGAAAGAAAAACAGAAACGGAAACGGTGATATTACTAAAAACATAAAAAACTCCTTCAAAAGAAACCATTTTAAGAAGGTACATAGTTCAAAGCTTTCTCGCCCGAAATAGAGGAGACGCGTACTTGCAACTTTTTTTTTCTTAATTTTCTCTATTAACTACAACTAAATAAAAAAAATTGAGAACAAAAAAACCGCAAGAACCCAAAACGGCGAACGGAAACACAACTCCAACGAATGTTTTCGAGGTATGCCCAACTGACCTGCTCGATATGTCCCTGAGGGAAATAGAACACGCGCTCGTTTTCACGAGGCACGGTCACCAGAGGACCCGCACACGCGTGCCAGAGCTCCGTGTAAAGCGCCGTCTCGGCGTCTACAAGAACACACCCCGAAGAAGAATCCGAAAAATGAAAACCAGATAATTGATCGGTTAGGCAGAAAGGAAAGAGTCCGCCGGAATTTTACCTTTGCTGGTGCCTGAAAATGTGGAATGGCCTTTTTCCCCGTCCGTTGAGTTTGGAAAATCGTTATGGTCGCTATAACCGGAATTTCCATTTATAGAAACATCCGAAGCCGCCATTTCCCAGATATCTCCTAGCACAGATCTGTCATTAGAACAATTCTTAGCGCTCACGGATTCGACGACCCAATTCTCCGATTCCTCAATCACCGTAAAAACTCTTGGAGTTCCAGCGTATCCCTCTGCTTCTACTCCGTGGAATCTACCGTCAAAGCTTAATCAAGAGCCTAACTTCAGAACTCAAAACCAAAACTTTTCTGCTCCAAAAACCACAACTCAAGCTCAATCAAAACCCTAAAGCCTCAACAAACTTCAAGGCTAAGCTCCCTGAATTCCAAAGCAATTCCTAAGATTCAACCACCAGTCCATTTCTTTCTCCACTCCTGCTGCCAACACACTCTTCTGCCACCAGTTCAACAGTCTCTGTCTCTCTCTGTAACCAGAGTGGTCAAAAATGCGTGCAATCATTTCAACCGGCGGTCAATTTCTCACCAGCCTCAGCGACCGGTATTTAGCGGTGGATGAAGCTCTTCGAAACCGGGTACAGCCGGTGGGGAAAAGCGACAGAAATCCGGGGAGAAGTACGTAATAAAGGCGACCGGATAGAGGAAGGGCAGCAGGGAGGAGAAGTGTCGGCCTGTGGTTGGTTGCGGGCAGGTAACGGCGTTTGTTCCTTGCGTTATTCTGTTTTTATAACGGGCTTGGTTAGGCTAGCCTGGGCTGTTGGGATGGGGACATGGAAACCTGGAAAGGAAAGGGGCGTGGCCCACTTTGCTCACGTTATATAGCTTTGATTCTAAAGTAATTAATCATCTATCTTTTACCAACATTTACCAATGGATTGCGAACGCAATTTCTTCATAATTACAAATAGAATTTCTCAATCTTTTATTTTCATCACTCATGTACTAATAACCACTATGTATATCTTCTTCTTTATTTCTTTTTCTTTTTTTTTTTTTATAGAAATAGACTCATTTTATTAATGAACTGAAGTTACAGCTGTGACTTATCAATACAAGGATTATAAGCCAACTACGCATCAGTTCTGAAACTTCTCCACACACAAGTTTTTTTGTAGCGGACATTATCTTCAACTTCACAATAAACTCTCTTAATAGAGAAAGCGTTCTGTAAAACAAAGCTTAACGTCCCTTTCTATCCTCTCAAGGAGGAAGAGAATAGGACACTGCTATGGACACTAAATCTAAAGCCTATATCTAATCTATTAATAACTAAGATAACAACAATAAAACACTACAAATAAACACAGTAACATTTGCTGAACCACAAGTACTGGTGCCACCTCAGACTTCACGCCCACCACAAGTATCGGCCTCTCGAGCCCTGACTGCACAAACACCCAGCTCACGCATAGACAAAGCAACCTCCACTGTGTAGGCTGAGCCTACTAGCGAGTACTAGCTGTACGGTCATCGATAGTAGCATAGTCCACCACTCTCGAATAACTCTTGCCCTAGTTGCATTCGATCCAAAAGCCCAAACACCTCACTTGATTAACAGCACAACAAAAGCAGAAAGACAAAACAAAACAGGACACTGAAAACAAAAACAGCACACAGACGGCCAAAAACAAAAAGATGAACAATGCACATATAGATGGCAGTCGCAAGTGCAGGATGTTGTTCACTCTGGGAGGAGAGCTGCTGGTCGATCTTGGAAGTCCCAGAGATAGGGAGTCTAGAGAAGCCGAGCGTGGCGTTGGCAAAGATCTCCTCAGTGGCGCGTGGTGGCCACGCGCCATCGAGATCCAGAAACTTCGTCTCGCTCGTGCGGGCTACGCTCTACTCCGATGGACGCCGAATTTTGAGGTCTTGAAGATCGACAGCTAGGCGTCATCGGGTGGGGCGCGTGTAGAAATGTGACTGCTAAAAAGACTCGAACGACACTCCTCCCTTATTTGGCCTGAAACAATACAAAAATAAAAACAAAGAAAACACTACACAAAAACTAACGTGGGCAGTAGAGAGGGGAGGGAGAAGAAAAGGCGGGGGAGGGGGGAGGAGCCGAAACTCCCACGCCCCTTTTGTAGAACTGAGTTGGGGTGAGTTTATAGAGAACTGAGAGGTTTTCTAGAGAGAGGTTTAGCTGGGTCATTATGTGAAAGGATTTTCTAACCACCATGTATATCTGGTATGCCATAGAGAGTACGAGTGAGATGATGAAAAGGTATGCACCTGATGGAAATAACTGTGACAAATCTCAGTATTACATTGTAGGGTCTCATATGGGTGACAAATCTCAGTATTACATTGTAGGGTCTCATATGGGTTGTAGAATCTGGAGATTATCTTCCACATTTATGTTGGGGATGCCCTCTATGCACTCACTCGACCTTTTCCCACACATTAATGGAGCTGTGTCTCTTACCTTTCTCTCTTTCTCCTTTTTATTTTTGTATTGTATATACACTTTTAAGGTAATTTTTTTTCCTCCTCTCTCCACCGGTTCAATTTTGGTCAGATTTGCTACTCTCAGGTCGTCATCTGCCTACACGTGCCCCACCACCCCATCCTACAGTTGCTAATCTAAGGGGACAGTACAAAGTTGCGCCAAAAAGGTATGCACATGGACCTCACGCACAACTTGTTTCCGCGCGTGTTCCCTATGCGCCGTCGTACAATGACGCTTCCAATGACTATACACGTCGTACCAGCAGTTTCGTCTTGTCGAGATCTTGCATATCTAGGCCACCCAATCTCCATCCCGCCGGTGCGTGGCTGCCACGCGCCATCACAGGCGCCCGGGAATTATGATCGCCAAATCAGTCCATTCGATACCGATTTTTCTCCTATGTTATCCTTTTTCCTAAACCGTGATATCGAATAAAGGACTGAGGATCTCTCCAAAAATCATCTCAGTACAACAAGCCTTGTGCACCCGCCATTCTCACCGCTTTCAGCAGAGGTTCCACCGCAACTGGTGGTGGTTCCATTGTTTGCAATATTATGCAAACAGCTTATTTCTGTCTTTTAAGACGTCATCATCTTTGTAGATATGGGTGACAATTAAGAAATTAGTCGTAAAAACTCATTTTTTTTTCTTTTTTATCCACCACTTTGCACTGTTGTTATTGTTCTAGGGTGTTTGTTGGGAACCCCACCCCCTTCTCTTGTATCATCTTTCCTAATGAAATATATTTGCTTGCTTAGAAGAAAAAAATGCTTTTCGAACCCATTTCATTCAACTAAATTGATTTTGACGTATAGATATTTATTTGGTACCGTGGGACTCTAAGGATACATTTAGGCCTAGTTTGGTTATGCAGTTTAAATGAAATGAGATAAAATAAAATATTTTGTTGAAAGTTGAATAAATATTATTAAAATATCATTTTTATTTTAAAATTGAAAAAAATTGAATTATTTATTTTATTAATTACACTAATATGAGTTTGACAACCGGTCGTAGTATTTTCGTGTTCCATTTTATTATCATGTTGTGATTGTGGAGCTAAGGGGCCTTTTATGGCCTTTAGAGCATTGGCAAGTCTAAAGTTTTGCTAGAATTTCAAGTTTTGGCTATAGCATTAACTTTTAGCTTGTGAATTCACATTGAACTAGTTATCTTAAAATCAAAATAATAATATAATATTATATATTTTAATAACATTTTACAAAAAAATTGTAATATTTTGCAAATACACTTCACACTTCATATAGTAATTAAAAATTTAATTTTTACTTAAAATAAGGTAGAAAATAGAATTATATATTAATTAATAATTTAATTTTAATTTCATAATTTAATTATTATTAATGAAATAAAATAAGGTAGAAAATAATGGACTATTTATAAAAATTAAACGGATAATATAGACTATAAAATAATTAGATAATATAATGGTTGTTGAAAATGATTAAAATATTATTTTGGTGAGTGAATAGTATCTAGCTAAAGATGACTAGAGAGCTTAATTTACTATAGCTCATAAGTTGAGTTCTAATGGTTTGGCTAGTCCAATATAGAGGATTTTACTCATGCCTAGCCAAAGTATGAAGATACATTGGTATTTAGCTAGTCCAATGTCAATACTCTTAGAATTGAAAAGGCTTAAGTTATATAGGAATTCTCAAATCCAAGAGTTAAGAAGAATAAAAAGTTAATAACCCTCCTTCCATCTGGCTTATACAGAAGTTGTCCAGCCCATTTTTACTTCTTTTTCCGTCCATAGCAACAAGAAGCGCTAATCTACTACCCCAAGCCTCCCATAACCACCACGCACCCCACCACAAGACTCCCTAGCCACCGATCCTTCAGACGGCTGAAGCAGAACATTGAACGAAACGACACATATGTCTAGGGATGTAAATTTAAATCGGAAAACTGGACCCGTTGGTCCCTTTTTGAATTGGTTCCTATATTATGAAAACTGGACAGACCTGGTCCGGTTTCGATTCCGTAGTTTTCAAGCCCGAATCGAACAGGTTGGAAAAAAAATATATCAATTAATTTTATATATTATACAAAATATTTTTTATATATAAGTTTTATATATAATATACAATTATATATTTAATTTAATATATAATTATATATCATATATGAAATAATTTCATATTATAATTTATAAATTATAACATAAAATATTAATCTAAACATGAACATTTGTAATTTGTTTGATCATATGTTATTAATATAATTATATATAAGATAATGTTATTATAATTTATAAAATAAAAGTTTAATCTTAAAGATGAAAATTTAATTGATCATATACTTTAAACATAAAAAATATATATTAAATTATTAATAACATTTATCATAAAAAGTAACTTTATTATATATTTTTTACATTTAAAAAAAATTGAAAAACCGAACCAGACCGGACCGGAAATCGAAGGTACTGGTTTAGGACGATAACCCGGGTGTAATCGTTTTTTAAAAATGCAAAACCGGTACATACCAGTTCAGTCCTAAATTTTGTCCAAAATCGGATCGAACCGGACCGATTACACTTCTACATATGTCTCACATGCGGCTCAAACTGCGCGTAAGATCCATGCACCGTAGCACCGAGGAGAGTCTGTTGCCTCCACACACGACATTTTTTGGGCCAACCTCGAATCCTTTGGATCCAACCAACCTCTACTCTTCTAGTGTGTCGCATGGCCTACACGCTCCTCCACAATCCCTGACGATTATCCGCTGACTATTCGACATATCTCTTGTTTGCTATCTTTTTATATTTTCGCTTTTCCGAACTAAGGATCNCTCCACCGGTTCAATTTTGGTCAGATTTGCTACTCTCAGGTCGTCATCTGCCTACACGTGCCCCACCACCCCATCCTACAGTTGCTAATCTAAGGGGACAGTACAAAGTTGCGCCAAAAAGGTATGCACATGGACCTCACGCACAACTTGTTTCCGCGCGTGTTCCCTATGCGCCGTCGTACAATGACGCTTCCAATGACTATACACGTCGTACCAGCAGTTTCGTCTTGTCGAGATCTTGCATATCTAGGCCACCCAATCTCCATCCCGCCGGTGCGTGGCTGCCACGCGCCATCACAGGCGCCCGGGAATTATGATCGCCAAATCAGTCCATTCGATACCGATTTTTCTCCTATGTTATCGTTTTTCCTAAACCGTGATATCGAATAAAGGACTGAGGATCTCTCCAAAAATCATCTCAGTACAACAAGCCCTGTGCACCCGCCATTCTCACCGCTTTCAGCAGAGGTTCCACCGCAACTGGTGGTGGTTCCATTGTTTGCAATATTATGCAAACAGCTTATTTCTGTCTTTTAAGACGTCATCATCTTTGTAGATATGGGTGACAATTAAGAAATTAGTCGTAAAAACTCATTTTTTTTTCTTTTTTATCCACCACTTTGCACTGTTGTTATTGTTCTAGGGTGTTTGTTGGGAACCCCACCCCCTTCTCTTGTATCATCTTTCCTAATGAAATATATTTGCTTGCTTAGAAGAAAAAAATGCTTTTCGAACCCATTTCATTCAACTAAATTGATTTTGACGTATAGATATTTATTTGGTACCGTGGGACTCTAAGGATACATTTAGGCCTAGTTTGGTTATGCAGTTTAAATGAAATGAGATAAAATAAAATATTTTGTTGAAAGTTGAATAAATATTATTAAAATATCATTTTTATTTTAAAATTGAAAAAAATTGAATTATTTATTTTATTAATTACACTAATATGAGTTTGACAACCGGTCGTAGTATTTTCGTGTTCCATTTTATTATCATGTTGTGATTGTGGAGCTAAGGGGCCTTTTATGGCCTTTAGAGCATTGGCAAGTCTAAAGTTTTGCTAGAATTTCAAGTTTTGGCTATAGCATTAACTTTTAGCTTGTGAATTCACATTGAACTAGTTATCTTAAAATCAAAATAATAATATAATATTATATATTTTAATAACATTTTACAAAAAAATTGTAATATTTTGCAAATACACTTCACACTTCATATAGTAATTAAAAATTTAATTTTTACTTAAAATAAGGTAGAAAATAGAATTATATATTAATTAATAATTTAATTTTAATTTCATAATTTAATTATTATTAATGAAATAAAATAAGGTAGAAAATAATGGACTATTTATAAAAATTAAACGGATAATATAGACTATAAAATAATTAGATAATATAATGGTTGTTGAAAATGATTAAAATATTATTTTGGTGAGTGAATAGTATCTAGCTAAAGATGACTAGAGAGCTTAATTTACTATAGCTCATAAGTTGAGTTCTAATGGTTTGGCTAGTCCAATATAGAGGATTTTACTCATGCCTAGCCAAAGTATGAAGATACATTGGTATTTAGCTAGTCCAATGTCAATACTCTTAGAATTGAAAAGGCTTAAGTTATATAGGAATTCTCAAATCCAAGAGTTAAGAAGAATAAAAAGTTAATAACCCTCCTTCCATCTGGCTTATACAGAAGTTGTCCAGCCCATTTTTACTTCTTTTTCCGTCCATAGCAACAAGAAGCGCTAATCTACTACCCCAAGCCTCCCATAACCACCACGCACCCCACCACAAGACTCCCTAGCCACCGATCCTTCAGACGGCTGAAGCAGAACATTGAACGAAACGACACATATGTCTAGGGATGTAAATTTAAATCGGAAAACTGGACCCGTTGGTCCCTTTTTGAATTGGTTCCTATATTATGAAAACTGGACAGACCTGGTCCGGTTTCGATTCCGTAGTTTTCAAGCCCGAATCGAACAGGTTGGAAAAAAAATATATCAATTAATTTTATATATTATACAAAATATTTTTTATATATAAGTTTTATATATAATATACAATTATATATTTAATTTAATATATAATTATATATCATATATGAAATAATTTCATATTATAATTTATAAATTATAACATAAAATATTAATCTAAACATGAACATTTGTAATTTGTTTGATCATATGTTATTAATATAATTATATATAAGATAATGTTATTATAATTTATAAAATAAAAGTTTAATCTTAAAGATGAAAATTTAATTGATCATATACTTTAAACATAAAAAATATATATTAAATTATTAATAACATTTATCATAAAAAGTAACTTTATTATATATTTTTTACATTTAAAAAAAATTGAAAAACCGAACCAGACCGGACCGGAAATCGAAGGTACTGGTTTAGGACGATAACCCGGGTGTAATCGTTTTTTAAAAATGCAAAACCGGTACATACCAGTTCAGTCCTAAATTTTGTCCAAAATCGGATCGAACCGGACCGATTACACTTCTACATATGTCTCACATGCGGCTCAAACTGCGCGTAAGATCCATGCACCGTCGCACCGAGGAGAGTCTGTTGCCTCCACACACGACATTTTTTGGGCCAACCTCGAATCCTTTGGATCCAACCAACCTCTACTCTTCTAGTGTGTCACATGGCCTACACGCTCCTCCACAATCCCTGACGATTATCCGCTGACTATTCGACATATCTCTTGTTTGCTATCTTTTTATATTTTCGCTTTTCCGAACTAAGGATCACGGGAAAGAGGTAATAAAAGTAAGTCAGTCTACATGTCATGCAAGCCCATACAATTATGTTTTAAAAAAATTAAAATTACAATAATATCCTTTTTAAAATGATTTTTTTCTCCATTTATCATTGAGATTGCACACACAATCCCCCACTCAGGACTGCAAATAGAATTTCTCAATGAAAGTCTCCTTCAAGCAGTCTAGTCCAACAAAATGCAGCACAAA
The DNA here is from genome assembly GCA_003123785.1 of Pterocarya stenoptera. NCBI lineage: Eukaryota > Viridiplantae > Streptophyta > Magnoliopsida > Fagales > Juglandaceae > Pterocarya > Pterocarya stenoptera. The sequence goes on along the minus strand of QEOT01004805.1, from coordinate 116,702 downwards.
ACATTTCATTACGACTTCCAGTCATAGTATTACAATTTATTTATCAAACAGTATCAAAACCATTTCATGCGGCTTCCATTTCCGAAAAATGAGTGGAAGTAAAGTCATTAGTCCCCCATCCCTCTTTTTTTCTCTTTCGTGCTGTATTTACTGGTTTGGGATGAATGTTGAAACCTCTTACCTTGTTGACTCTTGTATCATGTAACTGTTAAATATATCTATAATATGCTTGCTTAGAAAAAAAAAAAAAAAAAAAAAAACCCATATGATATAACGATACAGTTTATATTTGCGAGAATACTTTGGTAGGAAGCAGGAGCCAATTTTCAAGACAGTAAAATAGAAGGCAATATGCAATATTTGATATTCGAATGAAACTCAAATTTTCCTGAAAAAATGATTCGAAAAAATACTTATTTTTTTATGAAGTGATGTGTCATAATTGACCGGTTGTAAAATGAGCTGTGTTGGTATGTATCATCATTCCAACAATCAACTTCACACAAAGACAAGGAATTCACGACAAGAATTTGTGTCCAATGTGAGATTGTTCACTCAAGACAAGCCAAAATTTAGAGCCTTCGGCAAGCGATTCTCTATACTCATTGGCTCCAATGTGATTAATTTAGTGAGACAGAAAAATATGAAGGCCACTTGGTAAAGCTCGCTCCAGTTCCCAAAACCTGTAGTAGAACTAGTACTGGTTCTTTGCAGCCGGAAAAAAAAAGTTGTCAGAAAAGGGGTGATACGAATTGGGGTTAATGTGATTCTGTACTTCAATACAGGGTTCGTTCTAAAGTTAGTGCTTCAGGCAAATTGGCTGGGTCAATCGAAGTCCTTTGAAGAATCCGATCCATTGGAATATTCATCTCTATTTGCAGAAGTAGAAGGGCTCCCTTGGTTGTGGCTTTCCTCATTTCCATTAGTTCGGGGTCTGCTTGGTCTTGAACGAATATTAGCACCTATGGGGAAGGGCTCCTGCAGATCCAAGAAATTAGGTCAGTTTGGTCACGAAGCAAAAATAACCAAAAGGATAATGTTATATTAGTATACAAGTGGATGATATCATGATAATCCTACTAGATCACCAGCATTTGGACCGTCAGTATGAAAGAGAATAGGACGGCAACGTTTATCTTCATTCATCAAGCTTGAATTCTGAAAATGGGCAATAAGAGAAGCCTTTCCCTGAATCCTAGCATATGCAAGGGATGCCACCTTTTCACTATTAAACTTTTCCCATTTTTTACCATTGAATGCCTGAAAAAATGGCATTTGTCAATCCCTTGCGCTTTACCAATAACTAACAGAATTACAACTAAACAGAATGTTACAGGTATATACATGATAACTAGAAACTCAAACCTGATGGAATGAAATTATCTGCCGAGGGTCAGTCATATTGATGAACGCATAGCCCACATTGCATTTGTTCTGTTGAAAATACAGCAAAATTTGGTGAGGAATATAAATGAGGTTTCTTACCCAAACAATTTGATTCACCAAAAAATATACTTGCCTTGAAATCAATTGGCAAATAGATAAAATCATAGGTTCCACGACAGTGCTCATCTATTGCAACCAAAAGCATCTTAGAAGTATACCTGTGAGAAAAACATTACCTCAACCTAAAGAAATGACAAAGGGAGAGGATAAAATGGCAAAAGCACCGAAATGAATTCATGACCCATAATTACTACCGCTGCTAAAACTATTACACGGTTAAATTACATGACCAAGACAAAATATGCATGATATCCTGCAATCATTGTGTTTCCAAAGCAGAAATCAAACAGGAGACCCCACCAAAAGACTAGTGGCCTATTTGGGGTGGAATGATAAAAACGCCAAACAGGTTATCTAAACGAACATCAAGATATTTTAACACTACTGTTCAAGCAAAGGAAAGATTCATCAGAAGAAATGTTGTAAAGACAGATAGAAGACAAAAGTAAAATGCACAAAATAGGTCGAGATATTTTTAAGGATCATTGACATACTTGTTGGGAATGTTCTTTATCATCAGTGTTGTGCGGCTGTCTTCCCCACACAATATGCGGTCAATATCAAGTTCAAATTGTTTCTTATCAGCAAGATAATTTGCTTCATTTCTACGGTGAGAAAGGCTTCTTGCACGTTCACTAGGTGACTCAAAAGATGTAGGCATTGAAATCATCGGGATCCTCTCAGGGAAAATGTGGCACATTTGCTGAGGAGAGTGATGACCAGCATTTGTCAACATGTCAGGGAAATTTCTGCCAACATGAGAAAAGGTACCGCGAGAAGAAATTTCTATTGGATGCAATCGAGAACTGCAAGGAAAACCAACACTCCCAAGAGAACCCAAATGAAAACTAGAAGCTTCAGGAGATTCCCCCAGATAGGAATGCCACCTATCCCAGAGAGAAGTATTTACAGCTGGTGCCGATCCAACATGGCAGTGCCCAGGTGACCTGTTCAGCAATTGGTGTGATCCTCTAGGAAATCCAGGCATTTGTGGAAGGTGATGAGCAGGAACACCAGTAGCAAATGAAGGTGAATCCCCCCAAATCATGGGACTTGAAGGATGTTGCTGATACGAGTTGCAGCCGTTCCATGTGAAGTGATGATGTCCATGAAGGGGATAACTCCCATTTCCCGAGGAATCAAAAACTATGGAGAAACACTTTGTCAACACCAAAAGCAAATGGCAAAAATAAATCTACAACGAGGTTATCATAATCAACCTAGATTCAAAGTTTGAAGAGAAACAAATTCAACTTCATCTGTAATGCTTTAGAACTCACTACGGGCTAAGTTTCATTGGTATGGAACCATAGTTGAATGATATGACATCTATGAAAATTCCCATACCCAATTTGTTGAGTGTAATTGTAAGTAAGACACAGGAACAAAGATATGGCAACCAGGTGACCAATTCCTCAAATGATTGTATAATTTGCCTTGACTGAAGGACAGTAGTAAATAAGAATCAAAATTTATAGGGTTTGTAAAATGGTGGGACTGACAATTGACATATTTGGATGGATGTTTTTGGATGTTTGGGAAGAAACTCTCTAGGATGTTACTTATAAAAAAAAAAAAAAAAACTCTCTAGGATGTCAAAAATCATGGGTTTTTGGTTTTTGATACCCTAACATGCACAAAGCTCCAATGGACTAACAAGAAATGTTTTCAGATTATTAATTATACTTTCCAAATGTACTGATTCAAAAAACGAATTAGACTTTCCAAATGTAACTGTTTAGATATAATTCAATAAACCTGAAATGCAGACCACAAGAGTGCTTGCAACAGATGATAACCTAGAGGTCCCAACTTCAAACCACCCAAAATCAAGTAAAGAAGAAGTGTATTTTCAAAATTCATGAACAGTTTATTTAACTTAAATCTGAATAGTTAATCTAAGATATTTGAGAGAATATTGACAATGGGACATATCTAGAATATTCTATTTCTTATTTTTTTATTGGCAACATGTATCCATGAACAAAGTCTCGACTAATCTCGGTCCCAAGAGTGTGAATGTGGAGTTTCGAACCCAAGATGTCTAGTTTATACAGCTCGCCCCAAGACCACTAAGGCACACGTTGGGGTTTATTATTATCTTTCATTCCAACATGCATCAAGAACATCTTACAATATGCTGTGCACCCCTTCTTGGCTAGTTGGCATGGTGCTGTGGGATGTGGAGGCAATAAAGCTGTATGGAGGATGATTCCTTTGTGTTTGTTTTGGTGTTTATGGCTGGAGTGAAATGGGAGGTGCTTCGAAGATTGTGAACGCACAGTGAGAGAATTTAGGGATTTTTTCTTTAGAACTTTAAATTTTTGGGCGTGCAATCTAGTGAAGGACATGAATATTTGTAGTGTTCTCTTTTAATTTGCTCTAGTTTGTATTTAGGTGTATTCTCATGTATACTTCCTGTGTACTTGGGCTATGTCTTTTTTCTTGGAATAAAATCTCTTATTACCTATCAAAAAAAAAAAAAAAAATGTTGTGCACCCCCAGGATTACTCGGGACTTTGTTCAAGGATACCTAGTGTGAATTGAAAAAAAAAAGAAAAGAACATCCTACAATGTAGAAAGCCTGTATGTTGTCATTTATGACCTATTCATGCCTACCTTCCTGCAGGACTCATAAATTCTCCTTACAGAAATATGTTTGATTACTGCCTGATACCATCTTAATGGTAGTCAGGCAGATGCCAAAATCTAAAATACACAGCAAATGTAAAATTTCAAACAGGCCAATGGCTCTTTGGCATGATGGAACCTCCACCCAACCCAAGTACAGGATGGTGTGGGGGCATCTGAGAGTCAAATCCCCCTAAACCCAGTTGCTTGGAACACAAAAATATATTTCAAACAGACTACATGGCAATGAAATAACTTACCTCCTGCATTGGGTTCCATTGTGCGAATATTAGAACTCACTTTGATAATTTGCCTACTGTCAATTCCTTCAGCCACTTTGGGACTGAGACTGACAGCCATATCAGCAATATGGCTTGAAGTTTTGCATGGACTACCATTGACTGAACTATCAAGATACTCCGGGAAGGAATGAGGATGGAAACTGGGAATGCATTGGTTGGAAAACTTTATTTCATTTAGAGACTGATTTGAATCACAAATGCCAAATTGTTTGCCAATGGAAGCCACTCTCACCGGAGAGGGCAAGTTGTTCGGAACACTTGAACTCCTGTGAGGGAATACATTTTCAACATATGAACTCCCAGGTGATCGGGCTGCAGAATGTAAACTATGGTTAGATCCATTATCTGTGCAGTGAGATGCGATACACTTGCCGTAAAATATTGAGAGATGGCAAGAAAAAGTTTTTGCATTTTAAGAAGACCTTAACTGATGCAGATATTATTTGCAGGCAGAAATCATACCTGTGCATACTGGTGATAAATTTTTACAAGGGCTTTGGCAAACATTACGTCCATCTTGCTCCTGCTCGAACTGTTCCATCACACTGCAAAAAGGATCTTAGTTCTTATATATCCACTTTAATGATGGCCGTTAGGAAATAAGATGAACAGTGTAAATAGGCGGTACCACCATCTTGCAATCCCTGGATGGCTTGGTTCAACCTTGATCTGTTTTCCAGCAATATCACTCCTATTCAGTGCACGAAGAGCAGATTCTGCAGCTCGAACATCATAAAACTCTATGAACTTTGGGTGACACTTATGTGGAATATCAAAGATCTGCAAACCACAAATATGAAGACAATATAAATATTATAACATCATTTATGTAAGTGAAAGAACAGGGCAACAATGTTACTTCTTTGATTTCTCCAAAAAAGCCAAAAATCTGGCGAAGCTCGTCATCTGAAACAGAGGAATCAAGGTTGGATACAGCCAGGGTGCCTTGGTTAATATCCCTCTCTGAAGGATTGTCCTGACACATCAGCAAACATCAAGCAACAGCATATCAGATTATGTCACAGGCAAAAAGAGGTAGAAAAATGATGATGATCACAGCAGTGAAAGGTGTTAATTTAAGCAACCGCCAAAACAGCATGATACAATTGAAACAGCATAAAACTGACCACCATACCTTTGGTATCGAATAATGTATGTCAAGTTTCCTACGCTTCAATGGCTTATTTTGAAGTGCTCTCTTTGCATTTTGAGCTGCCCTTATGTCATAGTAAGAAACCATAACAAACCCACGATGCCTGCAGGCAGTATACAGCATTCGAATATCTCCATGTCGCTGACAGAACAAAACAAAGTTGTCAATTGAACTTTCCATGACTCAGTCGGAAGAAATCCTAATAGAACGCCAAAAAGTAAAAGAGTAACATGCACCTCAAAAAAAGCCTTTAATTCAGGTTCCTCAACATTGCTATTTATATTTCTCACAAAGAGTGTTCTAGATGGGTGTTCACCAAAAGGGTGTTCACCAACAATTGAGCTATTAGAACCCACTTGACCGTTGGAAAGGCCCCTGATATAATCAAAATTCCTTTGCCCCATATACATGCGATCATCCCCTTCTAATTCCATACCTCCCCCACTGCTGAACAAATCATAATCTTCAAAGTCATCTCCACTATTGGCATGAGCACTACATCCCAGCTCATCAATCATGCCAGAAAACAGGTCATCTTCATCAGGAAGGAAATTTCTGCTAGTTTGGGCCTCAAGTTCTTCAATAGATTCAAATAGATCTTCATCATGGTGGGAAAAAACAGCACTAGCAGGCTGATGAGATGGAACCTCATTGCCCAAAATTCCCACTGCATCGAAGCATCCACATTTATGGCAAATGCACAGAGCAAAATATCCATTATATCAAACAAATGCAAACGAAGTCATTGGCTTTAAAAAATGAAAGAAAAAAGAAAACATTCAGTTGACCAAGAAAAACTAAGGAGAGAGTGCAAAATCCTATGGTTATATGAAGTTTCAGAGAGATTTTGAAGCCAGTTTATGAAAAGAAAAAACCAACTTTCTCGCAAGATAAAGCAAGTGAAATGTGGGACTTAAAGCAAGTGAAATGTGGGACTTAAAGCAAGATTTTTCATAACCAAAGTTAAGTGGTCGGTTGTTGTGAGATATCGTCGTTATGTGTCAACTAATGAGCTTACTCAATTTCTATATGTTGACCATGAAACAATGGCATATTCAAACCAAAAACTATGACAATTAAAATACCTAACTCGAAGGGAAAATAAAAAATAAAAAGACACTATTACCCGCATTTAAGATATGAATAGCATATGATAAACATGAAAGATGAAATCTTACACTTTCTACTAAATATTTCGGACAATGAGCTTGAAAACAAACTACTTTCATGATTGGTACCACTGATAACAGTCTTCTTCCTGTCCAAACTATGAGAAGGCACATTTGACCACGATTCCATATGGTGATTCTCGGATTTCCATGAAGCATTGGACAAATAAGCTTCTTCTCCACCAGAACCTATCTTTTTTCTTTGATCTCTAGGTAGAATTGACTGTGGCAGTTCCAGAGTATCCACAGACTGTGCCCCTATAGGTGAAAGTTTTTCCAGCTGTGGTAAAGCATCCAACACGCTTCCAGGTGTTGCTACCATTCCCTTCACTCCTGCTGAATGAAGACAAAACAATAAGAGGAACACCAACATGATTAAAACTTTGCTTGGGAAAGCCCAGAGAAAAGATCCCAAAACTAAAAAACAGCAAGATATAAATTGAACTGTGCTAGAAAGTCACAACAATGAGCTCTAATCAGATTGATAGCTGCCAGCCAAACTGTTGAAATACAACTCTCATCACAACTTTACCACAATGAAACACTTATCAATAAAACAGGATAGGATTAAACACACAGAAAAGGTAATAAAAATAATCATCAAAGAAGCATATTTCCAGAATCTGTCACAGATGCATAATCAAATGCGACTTATCTGTAAGCAAAAAAATAATATAGATAAAATAATATACATTCAACTTAGTAGTCCCCAAACATAGTTCTTGTACTTAAATCATTACTAAAGATAAATATACATAGAACTGGCTTTGACATATTTTGCAAAGAGTCATAGCCATAATTAGAATTGCTCAGAAAGAAGTTGAACTTTTCTTTTTTCAAAACAAATTACCATGATATTGGCATATATAAAAAGATCATCTCCCAATGAGAAGACACACTTTTAAAGATTCCAATAAGGGGCCAAATGGCCAATTTAATACCTGGGGCAGACAAGGTGCTCCAAAAAATAACCAGAAGTTCAATTTACAGGTGATAGCATATAACGACCCTGTAGTTGCTTAAAAAAAGGGTAACATGGCTAATCTCAGGTCTGCAAAACTCCAGCTTTCTTCTTTTTTTTTTTTTTTATGTCGGGGAACCTCTCCATAGCAAGCCCTTAGGACCCACCCCTGCAGAGCAAACCCCGGTCCCATGCACCGCACCCTCGGAAGTTTCCGTACACGAAACTAGCTAAATCGTTGGCTTTTCACCGGAGAGTGTGGCCCCAAAAGATTGTTTGCACCCATGAGGTGTTGAACCTTGGACCTTGAAGCGAGTGATACCCAAAACCAAAGCCTTCACCACTTGGGCCAACCCCTTGGAGTTACAAAACTCCAGCTTTCTCTAAATGGTTTTCAGCTTAAAATCGTGACCTTCAATGTATAGTGCCTGAATCAATCTGAGAATCTCCTAAAAACACAATGGTACATACTAGTTTCTGGACTAGTGGTTTATGGTAATCTTTAAATTAAGTGTAGGACATCTGCATTCCCTCCCGAATTTTGAGAAGTTGATTTGAAGGGTAACATTATAGCTAAGTATATAGTTCTCACCTCGGTGATGAGGCATGCCCTTGGGTTTCAGATATCCAACTTTCTGTCCAATACAAGTTGACAAGTTACACAACCAAATTGAAGAAAGGAAAATTCTATACGCCACACTTTCATCTCATTATGTAAGATGTGGCACATTTATCACCATTAGAAGTGGGATGAAAGTGTGATGGGAGTATGGTGTGCAGCATTACTCTTAAGAAAAAAAACACCCAAGCGCGCGAGCGCGCACTAGCACAAATAGGTGATAGAGAATATAATTGACAGCTAAAAAGAAAATAAATTTACAATTAACCCAGAATTCCTTGCAGTCTATTTGATAAAACAAATTATAAACGGGGCCAAGGGTAAATTTGGGAGATTTCTGGGTACTTTTAGACTATAAATACCTCAGAAGGAAAAGAAATTTCTTCCAAGCAGTAAGACGAGGCACACACGCCCCTTTGATCCATTACTTCAAATGGCATACCCAAACTCCCAAACCAGAAACTCTAATAAGAGAGAGAAAAACTTCGAAGATTCTCACTTGCCCACTCTGTCTAGGCTGCATGGCTCTTCATCTGAAAAACAATTCAAGTATTATCTACTTGACAGATGGTATTCATGAAACTCTTAATAGCATTATCAAAAACCGATTATCTAAAATTTTGCACTATCACGGGTCATCCATAGAATCGGACCCCAGGAACCGAAAAATCCTAATGCTTACCAACCAACGACCAAACATAAGTGCTTTTCTTGGTTTTCAAGAAAAGGCAAGGTAAAGAGAAATTGAGCAAAATTGAAAAATCTCGGCAAAAATTACCACTCAAGTGTGTTTTTCCCTCCGCCCAGAAAAAAACACAGAAACAAATCACAGCTTTTGCATAATTAAGTTTGGTATTCTCAATTTCTAACAAAATATGAAGATCAAAAACCGACAAAAGAAGATATTACAAAAGAATATAAACTCTTAAGTCATCGGCACAAAATGAGGAAACAAAACATATATTTGAAAGAAAACACAAATGAGAAGAGAATTTGACCTAATGTAACAGAATCGAACCTAAAAATACAAATTGACCACCATGTCGAATCTCGCTCCCTCTCACTCTCCTGTCTCTCTCTAGAATTTGGAAAATTGGGAGAAGAAAGAGGAACCAAAGGAGGAAAGGAACGAGAGAAGAGAAAAACAAAAAAGGGATCTCAGAGCATATGTGGATTAGTTAGAACCTGCATTTGCATTTGCTTGCAAGCTATCATTCACCACCACAACCAAAAGGAGAATTGGAAAGAGACGGAGACGGACGCAGACACGGAATATTTTCCTTTTTGCCGTTGTTTTTTTATTTAAAAAACAAATCTAACCCTCGTTGCTTAAGAAAGAATAAATTAAAAAACAAAAACAAAAAATCACAGATTTTTTTTATCTCTGCGGGAGACTCGTAGAGCTCGGATGGTGAAAACGTCGAGATTTCGAGGAGGTGTGAGCGAATTCCGGCGAGAATAAGCTCGCCGGACAGTCGCTGAGTTGGGTTGGGGGGGGGGGTGTTTGTGTTTTGTTAGTTGGATTTGACAAAAAAGACAAAATAGAAAAGAAATAGGCGCCCGGGGGGGACGCTTTGTGCTGTCTTGCTTTTATTTGAGCTGGCTGGCTGGCTGGCGGGCTCCAAACCGATTAGATTTCACTACTACTGTTTCGGCTATTCAGCTGAGCACTCAAAATTGGTTTTTCAATATTTTTTTTTTATCACATCTTTTAAAAATTAATTTCACATATCAAAAAAAATTTATATATTAAATTATATATCTTTAAATTAAATAATAATAAAATATTATTCTTTTTTAATTTTTTAAATTATTATTTTTAATATATTTTACAATTAACACTGTGTCAAAAATATAAATTTCATATATCTAAATATTACTAATTTTATATATCAAAATTATTAGATATGTATTAAAATATATTTTATATCATCAATTTAATATAAATTTTATATACCAAAATCATCTTAATATAAATTTTATAAAATTGATTTTAATAGGTAAGAGAGAGAAAAAATATTAAAAATAATATTTAGAGAGTGAATAATAATTTTTAAAACTTANCATTCAGCTGAGCACTCAAAATTGGTTTTTCAATATTTTTTTTTTATCACATCTTTTAAAAATTAATTTCACATATCAAAAAAAATTTATATATTAAATTATATATCTTTAAATTAAATAATAATAAAATATTATTCTTTTTTAATTTTTTAAATTATTATTTTTAATATATTTTACAATTAACACTGTGTCAAAAATATAAATTTCATATATCTAAATATTACTAATTTTATATATCAAAATTATTAGATATGTATTAAAATATATTTTATATCATCAATTTAATATAAATTTTATATATCAAAATCATCTTAATATAAATTTTATAAAATTGATTTTAATAGGTAAGAGAGAGAAAAAATATTAAAAATAATATTTAGAGAGTGAATAATAATTTTTAAAACTTAAAGAAATATTATTTATAATTATATAAAAATTTAAAAATACATAAATCAATATAAATAAATTTAAAAATATATTATACAAATATAAAAATAAAGATAAGAGATGAATAAGCCATAGAGCCCCGCATTATCCGAGGCTCGTAGGGCCGTGGTGTTTTGACAGTTTGTGTGTTTTTAGCTTTTGGTACGTAAGGATTCGGGGACCCAACTCAACGTCACTCTTAGCTCGGCTCTCTCCATGCTATTATTGCCCTTGTACTTTTATTAACCTTGTACGACTTAAATTATGTGTCGATGTACATCACTTCAATTTATCTTAAATCAAAAATTAATAAAATAATTTTTTTTTTTATAAAAATTTAAATTCATAACTTATTTCATTCATGTAAATACATATATCAATTTATTTATATTTAAATATATATTAATATGATCTATAAAATATTATTATTTATAAATCAATTCTAATTAACTAAATTCATCTTAATATCTAAACATAGTATTATCCTCTTTTGTCCCACTGCATAAGAATTTAAAGGTAGTATATGAAATCTTGCAAATTTATTGAAAAAAAAAAGCTTTCTAAAATTTTAATTTTAACATCTAATCTTCGATTTTGGAATTTTTTTTTTTTTCTAATTAACTCGCACCTCGATTCAACTATTTTATTAATAACTTATGCTGGATGAAAATTTTATTATCCCAATATTAATTCGGTTTTATGTATTTTTAGCAAGAGCCCCGACTACTTTTACCTATCCATCTATTATTTTGTCTAGTATAGTGTACGGTTCATAGTAATATTTTAGTTAAGTTTTAACAAATGGGGATTATTATTAGAAACAAAACATGGAGGATGCAAGCTTTCACTCACTTATAACAAGTTTCATAAAACATTTATGTACATCCGCAACTTACTTGGGAAATGATTGTTGCATAGAACAAAACACGGATGATCAAGATACAGAATAGGCCAAAAAATTGTATTGTTCATGTAGTGATGTGCTGTTTATGAACATCATATACTGTTCATGTTGTCCTGAGGATGATCTGATTTTACATCTTTGCAAAACCACAAAAAAAAAGAAAAAAAAAAGAGATAATTAAATTAATGCAAGTCGGTTGATCGATCAGAACATGCTTGGGACCGACCTAGCTAGATCGGCATAATTAACAGACTAATGTGAAAAGAAGCATCGATTTTGTGAAAAGAAAAATGTGAATCTCTTTAGGCAAAGGTTTTCCTAGAGGTTGGTGCAGGTATCCATCTACAATTTGCATGCGTTAGGTATTTAAGTTAAGAACTTCTAAGCAAACTTGATTCTTTCGAGTGTCGTGTACGAAATGGTTTTAATTTTGTAACAAAACCAACTACGTACGTTTGAGAATTTACAACGTACGATATAAGATCATCCTTCCCGGCCTTGTCCACTTCAAGATCGAATAATATAGTAATTCAAGTATAGTTTTAGTTCATTATTTAAGAATTAATACTCCCTCTACTATCTTTGTGGATTTAAAAATAAAATAAATGAATGCAACGGCCAGTTTGACATATNCAATAATATAATAATTCAAGTATAGTTTTAGTTCATTATTTAAGAATTAATACTCCCTCTACTATCTTTGTGGATTTAAAAATAAAATAAATGAATGCAACGGCCAGTTTGACATATACCTACTATCGAGTTACAACGTCCTTGCAATTAAGTTAGCTGCATGCATCTACCTTATAAAAGTTCAAGTCGACTTTAAAGCAGCTTATATGTAAAATCTAAAATTTCAATAGATGCTATCCTATTATTTAGTTGCAAAAATGGTTGTAGAAAAAGTTGCATAAATCTTATTATTCTTGTTGGCAGTGGATACTCCTCGATCCATAATATGTCTATATGGGTAGAGAAATTATTAATTAACTCCCTACCTACCACCACCACTTAACTTCATAGAAGTTAATTAATCTCGTATGTGAAAACTCTTTAAATAAGAGTTTTACGTACATGAAATTAGTGCGTAGAAAAAGTGTACATACAAAAGAAAAGCTCTCCTTTCTCTTTATGATTTCCTAAATAAACCATTTATATATCTTAATCTTGAAGCATGGAATTTTTTTAGAAAACTCTAGTAGTCTTCTAAGTGATGTAGAGGTGCAATCACAAAAACGTAATGTGGGCTATAAGACGAGTAAAGATCCGAACTCATGAGAATTTCGCTCATTGAGATAATCCAAATTAATCTTATTTAACATTTTTTTTTATGGAATCTTATTTAACATTGGTATCAGACTTACTTCGCCCATATGAATATGATTACATTTTGTTTGATGCTTTAGAATGAGTTTAAAAGCATGTAATTGATTATATGCAATGATTGTTTGTGTTTCAAATTTTTCATTAGAGGCTACAGTATAACATGTTTAAGGTTGAGTTCTCTACATAAAAACATTCCTTATAATTTCATAAACATGTCTCTATTTGGTAAAGTTTCCTTTCATATAGAAGAAAAAAAATCCTAAACCCTAATTTTAAAGTTCATGTTTGGACAGTGACTTTGAGCCAACTTTTAACCAACCAAATCTGATTTTCTGGAAATAAAATTTATATGATTAGAAATCTAGGTTCATGAGCTTTAATTTGACATATCATACACTTAATTCGGACTTAGTATGAATAAGTTATGACCAATTGAAGTATGTGGTCGAAATAGAAAAATAAAAAATAAAAAATTGGGGTTGAGGAAGAATACGATGAACAGTGTTTTTTTACCAATCTCACTCTCGAACACTAAGAGTGTGGTCCACCCTTGCACTTGGGATGCCATTATGTAGGAAGGAATTCCATGGACTGTTTAGATTTTAGAATAAAATTAAATGTGTGCAAATGTCAATCTCGCGTAATGAATGTAGTGATAATGGCCACTAAGAACATAGTTGCTGACCTTATTAAACAAAGAAACTAGATGAAACCAACTATGACATGTGGCATAGGAAAATCCAATATCTGCTTAATGAACAATAGGTTCTTGAAAATCTGTCTCACCTTATTATACAACCTGAGGAAGGGAATACTTCCCAACATTGTCATGATATGGAAACCTATCATGCTTGGGCAAAGAAAGGTCTGTGTGCGCGCTTTACCATGCTTAGCAGCATGTACAATGATCTTATTAGAGAATTTGAGAACTGCCCAATTGCCCAAGATATGTGGAACCAGCTGAAAATTGCCTATGGGAGGCATCAGTTACTAGGCTTTGTGCTCTCACTTTGAGGTTTAAGCAGTATGTTATGGACCATAAACATATCATAATTGAGCATTTGAGGCCGATGTATATCTTGATTCGTGATCTAAAGGTTATTGGCAATAGAGGTGAAAACAAACCGGTAAACTGGAACGAACCAGTGTGTTTGGTCCTGTACCAGGTTTGGTTCAGTTTAGTACCGGTTTCGTTTTTCTCAAAATGGATCCGGTTACGATTTTCCTTTTTCTAACACCGGACTGAACCAGTTTATATATATTTTTTAATTTTTATATTGTTTAAAATATTTGTATATGATTTTTTATATCATATATAATTTTTATATATAATATCTAATTATATATACAGTAATTTTGTATTATATGATAAATTACTAATTAATATAATACTAAATTTTAAAATCCTATATCACTATAGTCTATTGTATTAATAGTTATAGGGGTGCTACCCGTACCATACGATGCGAAGCACCCCCTCCCCAGCCCCGACCCGCATGGGATGGGGGGTGAGATTTTTCCACCCAACGCCCGCCGTCATGGTGCGGGGGTGGGGTACTCGTCCAGGGACCGAGGTGCAGGGGCAAATACCCTATTCGTCATCCCCCAGCATGACCAAATGGGCCATGGGCCCAGAAGCTGTTTCTAGCCAATTTTTTGCCCATTTCAATGTTTCTGAGCCATTTTGGGCCCAGCAAAAAAAATTTGTATAATTTTAAATTTTGAAATAATAATAAATTGAATTTATAGTAAAAAAAATACAAATTAAGAGAAAAAAGATTAAAGAAGTACTACTAATACTCCTAAGTCCTAACTCCTAAGCTATTACAATTTACAATAATAGAATTTATAATAAAATTATAATAACTAAACTATTACAATAATAAAAATTAAGATAAAACAATTACAAAATTATAAACATAAAATGGACATTGTGATTCTATCAACATTACAAAGAATTGAATACGTAAAATCTAAATACAATTATCAATTGAACATAAATGATGAAAGTGACAATGGGGAAGTTTAGTTGAACTTTGACTTTGATATTTGGGGCGGGTGGCCTGGGCCAATGGTGAAAATAGAATTTAGTGCTGCCTGCTGTGAGTCGTGAGATCATAAAATTTAAAACATTAACAATTGAATATAATTATAAACAATAAACAAATTAAAAAAATTACAAATTAAAATCTAACTAACCAAGATGAGATGATGGGATCAAGATGCGACATTAAGAATATATCATTTGAATTTTGGTTTGGAATTAGGATTTAGGCTTGAGGTGCGTCTATGACAATAAGATTATAGAAATAATTAGGTACATAAAAATAAATAAAATAATACGAAAAAAAAATTATGGAACAATACAAATTTTACAAATAATGGCAAATGACAATGGTGGGTCGGGGTCCAATATGATGAAGTCCTACTGCAGCGGAGGTAAACGTCGTATCATGTATGACTACAATAATTAAATTTGAAATTAATAATTTAATACCGATGAAATGAATATAAATAAAATAAATCAAAATAAAAAAATGAAACATTGAAATCAACGATTACCAAATTCAGGTTGATCACCATCCTCCTCTTCATCGGCCTCATTAAAGTTAAGAACATCCAGAACATGAATTTGAGTCCCTTTGATCCAATTCTGCATGCAAATTAATGCCTCCACAATGGTAGAGGACAGAGAACTCCTAAATGGATCCAATATGCACCTTCCGGTACTAAAGGCCAATTCTGAGGCTACGGTGCTAATAGGGATGACCAAAATACTGCAGGCTATCTCTCAAAAAATGAGATACTTCATGGCATTGATCTTCCACCAAGTTAATATATCAAACCCTTCCGTATATGGAAAAAGATCATCTGTCAAATATCGGTCTACCTCTAACTTCGCCTCTATAGATTAACGGACTAGTTGGGGGTTCTATGAGAGGCTTTGGGCCCACACCATTCTACGTTTTTTCCCTGCTCCAGCTTTTGAAAGAGGCGCTGGGGTAGATGTAGATGTAGGTGCGCTACCACCCCTGATCACAGTAAACTCATCAAACAATCTACCGAGGGTGTCTCTAACCATGCCCCCAATAAGTTCAGCTCATGCGGCCCCATGCACAAGTCTCAAACCATATACCATGCAACCAATCTTAAGCTGGGGGTCAAGAACAAAAGCCAAATATAACAAAATATTTTGCCTACCCAAATCCCCCCAATACTTGTTATATTTGACCCTCATCATCAATGTCATCTTCCTCACCCTAGTATGGTCATCCATACACATCTCATCCAATTTTTCTTTCACCCTACATATTTGTTGAGCGAATTCATTGGATGTAAGGTATAAAGAACCAGATATTTTCATTGTCACCTGGTAGAAATATATCACTATATCACTATTTTCAATATAGTGATATATAATATATCACCATATTATATATTATAATATATCACTATAGTCTATAATACAATTATAATATATATTATAATATACTACAATATATTATTACTATATTATTATATACTTTTGGTATATATAATATACCAAAAAAATCAGACCGCAACTAGTTAAATCAAAAGTACCAGTTTAGGGGTGTAACTGGTGCGGTATCGGTTTTTCAAATCTCAAAACCGGTATATACTGGTTCGGTTCTAAAATATGTCTAAAATCGAACAAAACCAGACCGATTACACCCCTAACTGGCAATAATCTTAGGGGTGGCAATATGTGATACGACCCGTTAACCCAATATAAACATAACACGATAAAAGCGGGTTAGGGTTTAGCCTTAACGGGTTTGTATCAAAACATGTTGACCCATTAAGACACGATTTCTTAACAGGTTGATAGTGGGTTAACCTGTTTTGACCTGTTATAACCCGTTAAGAAAATTAAAGTTACAATTATACCCTTATACATAAAAATAAAATTGTTGGAATTTTAATTTCTATATTTTTATTATTTGGATTGTAATTTTGGACTTGTAGTTAGTTTTCTATTTTTTTTCTAAATATTATGATTTTAACATTTATATAAAATTATGCTAAACTTAACTAGGTCAAATGGGTTAATTTCGAGTCTGTTCAACCGATTTATATAAACGGGTCATAACGAGTTGACACAACACAACCGTTATGTTAACGGGTCGTGTTAGGGTTTGAGTTTGACACGATAAACTTAACGGGTCGGGTTAGAGTACACCTATATAGTATAATATACATATCTTGACACGACACGAACACGACCCATTAACACAATTTGACACCCCTAAATAATCTCATTGATAAACAACAAGTTACTATTGTGATACGATTTTTGCCTGAGTCAACATGGAGGCAAATGAAGCTTGTTTTGACACATAGTAAAAATATTAAAATTTTTGCTTATATATCTCGCCATTTGGAGCTAAAAGTAGAGCGTATAAATGCACACCGTAATACTCTCCTTGTTGCCCAAGTAGGTAAACGCAAGGCATTCAGACCTAAGCGCAAACAATATAGGGGAACTGCTGAAGCAGCAAATAGTCTTAGGCCAAGGAATGAAAAAGTAGCGAAGCACTGCAAAAGCAACTCAGGCAAGCATGCTGGCAAGGACAAGTCCAAATTGAAGTATTATTAATATGGAAAAGTGGGACACTTTGTTCATGAGTGCACTAGGGCAAAGAAGATATCCATTAAACAAAACTCTCATTACTTATGTTTGTTAACATATTTTTGTTGCTCACTCAATCCTTGAATGGATTGTAGACACAGGAGCAACCAAACATGTAGCTCGAGATCGAGTTAAGTTCATAGATTATAGAAGAATACCAACTGGCAGATAGTACATTATATTGGGTAACGGAACTCGGGAAGAAGTGCTTGGAGTTGACACCTACCAACTCAAGATGCATCTCAGGCACTTGTTAGTTCTTCATGCTATATGCACCTAGTGTTCAATGTAATCTATTTTCAGTTATTTCTATGTTGGAACTTGGTTTTACTTTTCAATTTGATGGCCCTCAACTGGACTTTTATTTGGATAGGACTTTGTATGAACATGGTTTTCTTTTGAATGGTTTCTTTATGTTTGATTTAGATAATTCTTCATTTTCTTTTATGTCTTCAAATGATGATGATGTTATTTATAATTTATTGAAATGAAATGTTAAACTAGGCCACATAGGAAACGATAGAATGATTAGACTAGCCAAAGAAGGCCTATTGGAGTCTCTTGCTAGTATAAGCCTACCTATGTGTGAGTCTTGTTTAGCTGGTAAGGCCTGTAGGAAGCCTTTTGAAAAGGTTCCTAGGAAATCTTATCCTTTAGAGCTAGTTTATTCTGAAATTTGTGAACCTATGAAAGTGAAGGCATTCCATGACACCTCTTATTTTCTCACATTTATAGATGACTACTCATGTTTCTGTTATGTCTATCTGATCTCTCATCGCTTTGAAGCATTGGAATGCTTTAAGTGCTTTGTGGCTAAGGTTGAGAATTAAAAAGAAATGAATTTAAAAATTCTATGAATTGATCGGGGTTGAGAGTACTTGTTTAAAGAGTTTCAATGATTATGTAAGCAAAAATGGATACACATGCAATTAATGATTCCTAGCACACCACAACAAAATGATTTTGCAAAAAAGAAGAATCGTACCTTATTGGAAATGGTACAATCGATGATGGCGCAAGGTAACCTGCCAATATCATTTTAGAGGGATTCTCTTCTAGTTGTTACCTACATTTTGAACTATGTGCCTTATAATCCATTCCTTCAACCCCATATGAATTATGGAATAGCACAAAACAAAATTTGGAACATTTGTGGCCTTGGGGTTCAATGGGTTATGTTCATACCATTTCTCATAAATATAGGAAACTTGGCCTTAGAGCAAATAAGCATATCTTCATAAGATATTCAGAGAGTTCAAATGGCTATGTCATGTTTGGTGAACATCCTAATGGAGAGATGACAGAAATAGAGTCACATGATGTCACATTTATCGAGAATGATTTTTTCAATATTGGTGAAGCAAAGAATGATCTTGAACTTTTTGAGTTGCAAGAACTTGAGGGTGTTACACCATTGTTTGGTGAGAGTGGAGAATTATCACATCATAGAATCGCAAAAGATAGTAGGAGTGACTTACATCCTAATGGGAGTGTACCACTAGAAAGTGATTCACAAGAGTCTTAGTTACGTAGAAGCAAATGTGGAACCATTCCTCCTCGTCTTTTTGAGATTCAAGGTGAATCTTTCATCTGGGCTTCATTGACTTTGATGAACCTTCTTCTTATGAGGAAGCACTGAGTTCACCTGTTTTAAATAAATGGCTAGCTGCTATGAGAGATGAGATGAGTTCTATGATAAAGAACCAAGTTTGGGAGTTAGTTGATCTTCCACCTAGGCACAAATCTATTGGAAACAAATGGGTTTTAAAAATTAAGCTCTAGAAAAATTAACAAGTATAAGGCTAGATTCATGGCGAAGAGCTATACCCAAAGAGATGTATAGATTATGAAGAAACATTCTCCCCTATGGTGAGATTTGCTTCTATTCGTCTCATTCTAGCTATAGTTGCACATCTAGATTTATAACTTTTTCAAATGGATGTGAAAATTATATTTCTCAATGGAGAGTTAGAAGAGGAGATATATATGGATCACCCTGTTAGTTTTGAGGTGAAGGACAAGAGTGCAAAGTATGCCAGTTGAAATGTTCCATTTATGGCCTTAAACAATCGTTTAGATAATGGTACTTCAGATTTCATGAGGCCATTACTTCAATTGGCTTTGAGATTCTAGAAGAATACCATGTGTGTATGTCAAATGTATAGGGAAGAGTTTTTTAATTTTATCTTTGTACATGGATGGAATCTTATTAGTTGAAAATTATATGGAGATAATTATCACAATAAAAGAGTAGTTGTCCTCTACTTTTGAGATGAAGGACATGGGTGAAACAAATTATATTTTGGGAGTTAAAATTTGAAGAGATCAATCTAGGAAGTTTCTTAGTTTGCCTCAAGAGACTTACATTAAGAAAATTCTAGAACGATTTCGTATGCACAACTCCAAACCCATAGACACTCCAATTGAGAATGGTTATACATTGAATATAGAACATTGCCCTAAGAATGATGAGGAAAAGAAAGAAATGGCCATAATTCCTTATGCAAATACAATTGGAAGTCTGATGTACACTATGTTGTATACATGACCTGACATTTACTTTGCAGTTGGGTTGGTTAATCGTTATCAGAGTAACCCAGAACTTGTTCACTAGCAAATAGTTAAGAGGATTTTTTGACACTTTTGTGTGACAACAGACCTTGTTCTTTGCTATCATGGTCGAGACATGAGACTAAAGGGTATAGCGATGTTGACTGGCTAGTGACAAAGATAAGCGAAAATCCACGACGGGTTACGCATTTATGTGTAGTGGGGGAGCTATTTCTTGGTGTAGCAAGAAACAATCATGCATTTTTTTGTCCACGATGGAGTTAAAATACGTTACTTGTTCAGCAGTTGTACAATATGTTGTTTGGTTGGGGAGATTTTTTCAACACTTAAAGGTTACGGCTCTTGCAAATGAAACTATTAAGATATACAATGATGGTATGGCAGCTTTGGCATATGCCAAGGATTACAAATGCTTTGGTAGAACCAAACACATAGATATTCATTTTCAATACATTCGATTTTCAATACATTTGAGATGTTATTGCGCAAGGTGGGGTGATCCTACAACATATTTATACTAGCAAGATGATAGCTAATCCTCTTACTAAGGCTACTTATAAAAAGGTTTTCCAAACTCATGTTAGGAGTTTGAGATTTCATTAAATTTGATATATGTTGTATTGATGATACCTTAGACTTTATTGTATATTTGACACTGTTAGTATCTATTATAGTAAGATTATTGTGTTTATCTCATATTATTAATTAATTGATACTAAGTGAAAAGCACATATTATAAGGATATCACTAGGCAAAGATCAGTCTACTCACATGGATGCTCACATTGGCGCTTGAAAGCGAGCTAGTAAACATCTTAATACTTTTGTCAAGATAAAGTTAAAGAATGTCACCTTAGTATGGCTAAGAAGAGACTTTCAAGAGTCGTATATGAAGTATTTGCACAATTTCATGAAACCTAATTAAAGTGAAATGTGAGATCTTAAGCAAGTGCTAGATGAGTGATTGTACTAAGAAACTCAAGTTAGAGCGCCATTATGATGACTAGACTAGATCCCTATGGCGTTTGAATGTGACAAACCCAATTAAGTGGGAGTTCTGCCATAACATGCATTTCATACTATATATGCTATTGACCACCATATGTGTGAGCCAGAATGGATCAATAAATGATCTGTTTCTATGCTCTTGAACCTGAAACTATGTCATGAGATGAAAACTTAATGTTGCTATGCTAGCATGTTTCCTTAGGGCCACGAATGATATGATCTCGTTGAGCATGTCTAGGAAGCAGTCAAATCTAAATGAATTGACATGAGTGTTTAGGAAAGATTGTTTGGATTCTTACTTGTTATTTTATGTCTTATAGCTCGGACGATTATGTCATTTTTACTCGATATAATCATGAGCATATTATATAATGTGAGGTCAAGAATCGCTTTGACTTATAAACTCGTGACAGATTAAGGACCCTTGACCTAGTGAGATCAAATAGTCTGAGGCATAGATGAGATATTATGAGTGATGTACTATGTTAGTATGATGGTAACTTAATATAGTACTCATACCATTTACCTTCTCGTCAAGTCTCACGCTTCATTTTCTGTATAATAGATAATTGGTAGAGCGATTAGGAGGAAATTGTTAATGGGCATAGCAACCATTGTAGATAAGTAGGAGATGTTGGTAGTGGGTACCTTTAAACCCATAATGTGTCCACATGGGCAGGAAAGTTATTAATCAACTCCCTACTACTACCACCTAACTTCAACGAAGTTAATTAACCGCCTATTTGAAAACTCTTTAAATAAGAATTTTATGTACATTAAATTGGTGTGTGTAGAAAACGTTTACGTACAACAAAAAAGCTCTCATTTTTCCTTACGATTTCTAGAGAAGTCATCTAAATCTCTTGATTTTTAAGCATGTAATTTTTTTTGAAAACTTTAGTAGCCTTCTAAGCGACGTAGAGGTGCAATCACAAAAAAAATGACGTGGGCTGTAAGACAAGCAAAGATCCGGCCTTGTGGGAATTCTACTACTTGAGGTAATTCGAATTAACCTTATTTAACAATTCTGAAAACATTGATGTATCTGTTTGAAAATAAATGAAAATTGAGAGACTATTTTTAATGTTTATCTTATTTTTTTTATATATAGAAAATGACAGTACCCTAATTTTATTAATAGCCCTCACTTGTGGCTGAGGAAAACCGTGGTTACAAATTTTATTACCCCAATTTTTTTTAATTTTATCTTAAAAAAGAAAAGAAAAGAAGCAGCAATAAACTGAAAGACCAAAATGTGTTGTCCAATTGAATTTGCCAACTTGATCAATGAGTGACCTCTCCCCTCGTAGCTAGCTAGTCAAATTAGTGAAATATATATTAGCAATAAAGCAGCTCGGCAATGGCATTTGCTCAAAGGTAATACTTAGTTTGCCGAATTATGTGCCCCCAACTGTACCACTATATTTCTTTTTTTTTTTTTTTGACATTTGTGTATTTTATTAATATTTTAAAAAAATACGCGCATAAATACTTTTAAAAAAACACATATTAATACATTGATCGATACACTTGGAGGCACCGTTTTCGATCGCTCAAGCTTGCTCAATATAAGCTTAAAATTGTTTGTATTGGGATAGATAAATACTAGACCTTTTGGCTTGTATCTTAAGTGGTCGTATTGTAAGATTTGGGAGAGAATTTAATAATAAAAGAATCGTTAGAGCACTTACCTGTGGATATCTTTAATCAAGTATCCGAAGGAACCAATTATTTCTAGATTATGAATCCTCACAGATTTCTATATGGAGAGTATTAAGCAGGGATTTTCAACCTATCTTTATTTTATGTTAATGAATATGACTGATGGAGAATCACATGTCATTATATATAGATAGGCCAAGACCCTTATCCACAACTTCTTAAGTGTTGCTTCATTCTTTCAAAGAATGTAACAGTTGGCTAAAAACTATTAAAATAAATATATAATATATTTAAAGGGTGTGGCACTTAAGCCATCTTTAAGTCTCCTGCTTGGCTTAGGTGATAGTCATTAATTAAAATCATCTAGATAACCAAAACTGAATATGGCCACAAATAAAACTACTGAAACCATAACCTTTAGAAGAAAGATATAATACATAAATCATGACGGTTATGTTATTATACTGAACATTTCCTTCCATAAATTACACTATATTAGTCTCTCTAAATAAATTTTTATATGTAATATATCTCTTTATGAATAACTTCAAGTCATTATGGGTCTATACATCATAGATTAGGAGCAAATACTTTATGTGCATAAATAAAATATTATTCTTGATAACAACAACAAGCATTGTATACAATAATCATATCAAACATAAAATGAGCTTATTAACCCCATGCTCTCTACATGTATCAAAAATATTTTTATTGGGAGCCTTTTTTTCATGAGATCTGCAACCGTAAATGATGTACTTGTATGCTCTATTGAGACTTCTTATTCCTTAACTCTATCTTTGACAACAAGATACTTTATGTCAATATGTTTGTTTTTGCTCCCGTTCTTGTTATTCTTAGAAAAGAAAATTGCTGCCAAATTATGATAATAAATCCTTAAAGGCTTAGATATATAATCCACAATTTGAAACCCTGTGATAAAACTTCTCGACCATTTTGCCTGAGAAGTTGCTTCAAAGCATGCTATAAACTCTGCCTCCATAGCAGATGATGCAATGATTGTTTGTTTGGTGCTTTTCCATGATATGGCAGCTCCTACTAACATGAAGACATACCCTGAAGTGAACTTTCTGGAGTTTTGACACCGCAAAATCTAAGTCTGAATATCCAACCACTTTCAAACAATCAACTTGCTTATAAGCAAGCATATGATTTTTGGTTCCTTGTAAATATCTCATAATCTTTTTAGCAGCCTTCCAATTTTCTATTCCAGGATTGCTTTGATATCTTCTCAACATGCCCATAGCATATGTAATATCAGGTCTTATACAAACATGTGCATGCATTAAACTACCAACAACAAATGCATATGAAATATTTTCTACTTCTTTCTTTTTTAAAGCATTCTTCGGACATGGACTTAAAATTGAATTTATCACCCTTTAATATGGGTGCTGCATTGGATGTACATTCATTCATTCTGGATTTTTTAACAACTTTTCAATATAGACTTTATGAGAAAGTCCTAAAATTCTTTTAGATTTGTCTAAGTGAATCTCTATGCCTAAAACATAAGAGGATTCACCTAAATCCTTCATTTCAAAGCTTTGGAATATAATTTTTTTGATGTCATGTAGTAGACCCAAATCCTTAGTTGCAAGCAAAATATCATCAACACATAGGGCTAAGAGAATAACTTAATACCACTAAATTTATGATATATGCAATTATCCACGATATTTTCTATAAAACCAAATGAAGTAACAATATCGTGAAACTTCAAATACCATTGACAAGATGCTTGCTGTCCATAAATTGATTTCTTTAGCTTGTAAACTAAATGATCGCATTTATCAGAATAAAACCCTTCAGGTTGCTTCATGTAGGGGTGTAACCAGTCCGGTTTAGTCCAATTTTGGACAAAATTTAGGACCGAACCGGTATGCACCAGTTTTGTATTTTTAAAAATTGATTACGCACCGATTACCCTCCTAAACCAGTACTTCCAGTTTTATAGGTTCTGGTCCGGTTCGGTCCTATTTTTTGATTTTAATAAAGAGGCAAATTTCATAAAAATTTGTTTATTAAAAATATTGTTTTAAAAAAATCTGTTTTATTAAAAATATGCTATAAAATTTTTTTTATAAAAATCTGCTTTATAGAAAAATCTGTTATGTAAATGCTATAAAAAATCTGCTTTATAGAAAATGAAATAGAAAAAATCTGCTATAAATACTATAAAAACTGAAAAGAAAAATCTGCAATAAAAAATACTAATAGTATACTATATCATTTCTTCTTCTATCATAGAATCATGCCAAAATTTTAAATTTTCTCCACTCATGGCATGCAAAAATGAGATGGGATCGTCTTTAGGTCCTACATGAAAGTCGGACTCTAGTAGATATACAAAATAATCATAAAAAATAATAGGCTTCCTTGTTCTAGAGAATCTTCTTAATTCTATAGATTCACCCATATTATGTGGATGATGTATTGTAGAGTCAAAGTTAGTATATTCCTTAAGAGGTGGTGGTACTTGAATTGATTGATTTTCAAGGATATTAGATTGATTTCCTTGAATAGCAATCATTTCATTTTCATTCACAGATGTAATATCCTAATTCTATGTTTCCTCCCACTTTATCTTTCGAGAAAATTACTCCCACTTATTCTCAATAAACTTTACATTTCTGGCTTCTACAATTCTAGGTATATGTGAGAGACAATAAAATCTATAGCCTTTAGAGTTTTCTGCACAACCATTGAAATAAACACTGACTGTCCTTGAATCTAATTTCTTTAGTTATGGATTAGAAGCCCTAACTTCAACTTGACAACCCAATATGCGCATATGTCTTAAACTAGGTTTCCATCCATTCCATAATTCAAACGGTGTTTTGGAAATAACTTTAGATGTAACCCTATTTAAGATATACATTGCAATTTTTAAGGCCTTATTCCATAAAAATAAAGGAAGATTACAATTACCGAGCGTACTTCTTACCATATCTATAAGGGTACGGTTTCACCTTTCAGCAACATCATTTTGGTATGTGAACCTAACATTGTATACTGAGTAATAATGCTTTCTTCCTTGAGAAAATTTGCAAGTGGACCTGATCATTGCCCTGACTCTGTATATCTACCATAATGTTTTCCACCCCTGTTAGATCTTATGATCTTTATTTTCTTTTCTAATTCTCTCTCTACTACTTTTTTATATATTTTAAAAGCATCTAGTGCTTCTGATTATTTAAAAAGGAGGTAAAGATACATAAACAATGAATAGTGATCAATAAATGAGATAAAATATCTCTAACCATTCAAACAAGGGGTACTAAATGATCCATAGATGTCTGTGTGTATGATCCAAAAATTTCCTCTCTTCTTGGTACCTTTATTGGTTTTGTTGGTTTGTTTACTCTTTATTCAATCCACACAAGTACCAAAATCTGAGAAGTCGAAATTCTTTAAGACTTCATCATTAACTAATCTTTTAATTCTTTCTGTGGGGATATTACGTTTAGTGCCAATATCATTATGCAGAGTTAATAGACTATTTTTAAAAAAATCTAGATTTATTTATACAAACCATTAATCAAGGTCCCAGAGTCTACAAATGTGGAGTTTTTAAATATATAAACATTTGGCTTCACAAAATTAAATTCAGATCTCAAAGACTAATCTAGATATGGAGACCAAGTTTCTAGAAAAGGATGGTACATAAAATGTGTTTTCAAGATAAAAAAAAATATAACTATTATTTAAAATAAGTCTAAAAGTTCCTATAGTCATGTATGAATGCATCCCATTTCATGAGTAGATACCTTGTTCACTTCCCATTAGTTTCCTTAGGTTGAAAAATCCATGCATGATATTAACAATATGAATTGAGGTACCCGAATCAATCCACTATGTATTATGATGAGAGTCTACAAAATCGGACTTATTATTTCTCTTCTTGATATGAACCCGCAGGAATGGAATCTCTTGAACCCACAATCAATTTGAAAACTCACACAAGAAAGCCAAAAATCAAGTCAATGGATGGAGAATTTTAAGTCTAAGGCCACCTTATTTCCCATCACTTCTTTTTATACACACGTGGTTAAAAGCTCGTTAATGGACCATATTTTCTTATATTTGTTGTAAGAAATCTTAAATGGTCCATATTCTGTAGGAAGAGAGCTGAGTATGAAGTGGACAAGGAATGACTTTGAAATCTCAATCAGTGAAGACCTTAGTTGGGCTACAATATCCCTAATTTCCATTATGTGCACACGCATGNCTGGTCATACTTCTTTAGACTTCAGTATTTCTTCTAAACGACATGTAGCTGTTATGGGTGGATGATGACCTGCAACTTCATTATATAATAGCCCCCCGCAAGATGGAAAATAGAGATTCACTATTCCCATCTTGGATAAATGTATTTGTAGAAGATAAGAAGGCAATGTCTTTGTAAAGATGTCAACTAGCTGGTATTGGGATGCAATATAAGCTGTGGTGACAGCTCCTTCTTGAATTTTATCCTTTATTAGGTGACAATTCAACTCAATATGCTTAGTCCATTCATGGAAGACCTGATTGGCAGCTATGTGTAGAGCGGCTTGGTTGTCACAATAAAGTACTGCAGCTTGTGGATGTGGAATTCTAAGATCAGAAAGCAAGTAGTGCAACCAAGTGAGTTCGGAACAAGTTGAGGCTATGGAACCATACTCGGCTTCAGTCGATGAATGGGATACCACAATTTGCTTTTTTGTTTTCCAAGAAACAAGTGAATCACCAAGAAGGACACAACATCCAGTAATAGATTGACAAGTGTCGGGGCATGAAGCCCAATTCGAGTTGCAATAGGCTTTGAGCTGAAGTTGAGAGGTAGATGGTAACAAAATACCTTGTCCCGGGGCAGTTTTGATGTACCTGAGCACTTTGTGAACAATGGCTGAATGTTGAGTCCTTGGGTTGTCCATAAACTGACTAAGGAGCTACACAACGTAGCACAAATCAGGCCGAGTGAGGGTGAGATACAATAAGCGACTAATGAGCCTCCTATAAGAGCTTGGATCTAAAATGGGGTCGCCAGAATCCTTGCTCAATTTAAAATTCTGGTCAATAGGCAGCTTGGTGGGTTTGTTGCCAAGGGTTCTTGAGTCGGCCAAAATATCCAATGTATATTTGTGTTGGCATAGGTGAATTCCTTTAGAAGATCGGGCAACTTCCAAACCAAGAAAATAGTATAAAGAACCAAGATCCTTTATCTTAAATTGGCTATTAAGGAAAGATTTGAGAGCTGTGATGGTTGTGGGACAATTTTCAGCCACAATAATATTGTCTACATAGACTAATAAGATAGTAAATGCAGTACCATCAAGTTTGGTAAAAAGGCTATAGTCGGCTCTAGATTGCTGAAAACCAAAGGCAATAAGAGAGGGGGAGAATTTTGAGTACCGCTGTCTTGAGGCTTACTTAAGGCCATAAATGCTCTTAAGTAACTTGCATACTTGTTAAGATCCTCCTTTGTTGTATCCCGGGGGTTTGCACATGTAAATCTCCTCTTCTAAGTCACCATGAAGAAATGCGTTGTTAACATCAAATTGATGAAGAAACCATCCTTAGATGGCTGCCACCGAGAGCAAAACCTGAATTGTCACAAGTTTAGCTACCGAAGAAAAAGTCTCCGTGGAATCTATGCCCCCTTATTGTGTAAAACCTTTGGCAACAAGTCTTGCTTTTAATCTCTCACCTGATCCATCAGCATTAAACTTAGTTTTGTAGACATACTTGCAGGCAATGTCATCTTTTCCAGGAGGTAAATCAGTGATAATCCAAGTTCGGTTCTGTTCTATAGCTTCTAGATCATTATTCATGGCCTGACACCAGCCAGGGTGTGCCACGGCTTGCTTGTAGGTTTGAGGTTCAGACACAGTGTAAATAGAGGTGGAAGAAGCACTAATAGTAGGTGAAAATTTCTGGCAATGAAATGGTAATTGAAGGAGCTGGAGAGACAAAAGTACCACAACATAATCCTTAAAGTAACTAGGTGTAAGGACAACGTGAGCATAGTTCAAGGGTCCAACTCTAAGAAATGTCCCATACCACCACACACCCTTAAATGGCAATTTATCAAGCAGTTGAGGTGTATTATTTACCCTTTCATCCAATTTATCACCAACATTTGAAAGAGACTCATGCCACTCAACAACTAGCAAACTAGAGCTCCTTAAATTTTGGGTT
Source organism: Pterocarya stenoptera (assembly GCA_003123785.1). NCBI lineage: Eukaryota > Viridiplantae > Streptophyta > Magnoliopsida > Fagales > Juglandaceae > Pterocarya > Pterocarya stenoptera. Next base: position 87,549 of record QEOT01004805.1, on the reverse strand, counting down.
AAGCAAGGTTGATGGTAATTGATGGACTTTCCTTTTTGAACTAGTAACCCAAGATGTTGATCTTCATCACTAGTGACCATATCAACCTCATTTGAAGTAGACACCTCCTTGCAATTTTTAGCCTTACGGATATTACTCGGAAGCATAAGCCAACTCTTGAAGACACAAGCACAAGAGCTCCTTTCTTTGCCTTCGGGGAGGCGTCTAAATATCTCAAATAGACATTCCTCAGGAAGAACTTCAATGGAAGGTTTCTTAACTAAATCTGTGTCAACCCCAAATTGTACCACAACTGAATCTGTATCCCCATATATAACCTCAGCGTTGTGGTCATAGCCCCCACGCATTGTAAATTTATCTTCGACAAGTTTTTTGGTGTTCTCAATCATTTGTCGACCACAGCTTGTAACACTTGAAGATATCTCGAAGCAAGATAATTGACTGACAGTAGCTCTAGTGAATCCACATACAGAATTTGCACTTATCTTCAAGGTCAGTTGTTGACTATCTAGCACAGCCTTCTCAAGTGGATCTTTTGCTTCCTTCAAATCTGCCTTTGCTCTCTTACAAGTTGTAAATGCAATCAGTTCTTCAAGAATTTCAGGAAGTGTTCCCTTTTTTAAATTTGATTTAACAAATGTTTCACCCAATGGAGTTTTGTTGACACATTTTAGGGGAAGGTTAGTCTGCGAACATCCACTGGCGTCACCAGAGTGCAATAACATAAATTATATGCCATCATAATAGATGGATACAAGGATGCAAAATCCAAGGTTGCAATTGACTTCTCATAAAATCCTACCCTTCCCTCCAAAACAGTAGCACCTTCATAAGTTCCTTGTTCAGATCCTACCTGTTTGACATTTGGAATCACAAGGCCCTTTTGCTTTGCCTTCCGAAATAGTTGAGAAAGTACCTTGATGCTTTATCTTCTTGAAAGTAGAAAAGAGATAAGAACACCTGTTACACGAGCCATCTCCATGTAGTTGTAGATGAACATCAATTTATCCAAAAGCCACTGTGGGAGATAAGCATCATTCAAACAATATACAACAAGCTGTCTCCTAGTTTCAGTGTTTCCGTTCTGAAGATCAGAGATTATTGAATGGTGTACATCCTCTTTCTGCTCAAACTCATTTCCTCCAAAGTCGAATGGGGTACCAATCTGAGCCCACTTGCTAGGATGGCAGTACATGTCCACATGGGAATTGTTTGAGAACAAGCGACCCAAATCCCCAGGATTTGAGGGAAAAGAGCCCCCAGGACAGAATTCATCCTCACCTTTGAGTATTTTGAAGGAGACTTCCATCACGATTTCCTTGTAACTTGCTTTTGAGTGTTTTGGAGTTGTGGTTGCTTAACACCAAGTGTGAAAACAAGGAGAGCACGACAATTTCTGGGTTTTGAGAGGGTCTTGGTGGATGGTTAGGTCTTCTGTAATGTAGGTCTTCCGTGGAGGCTGCCAAACGAGGCGTTGAAGCCTCCCTGCACCTCTGATTAAATTGAAATGGAATCGTCGAAATATATGAGAGCATGTTAATGGAGGCGAGAAATGAAATCAGGAAAGGGGGGTTTGAATTTCTAAGGACGGATGGGGTGATTTCTTTGGGGATCTCTTTGAGAACAGCTTTCGTGAGTATTACCATAGATTCCGTAGCTGCCTTTTCTACTCCCTCCACCACAGCTTGGTCTTCCTAGACCAAGCAGTTTTCCGTGGACACCGCTATTGTCTCTTCATTTTCTTCTGACATTATTGATTTCTATATTTCTTCCACCTCTACTGCCTTATCTTCGTCCTCCTTGTCTTGCCATTGCACCAAAGATTCCTACATCCTCTTCTAATTTTGTTGCATTACGTCTAGTCTTTCTATCAGCCTCAGCAATTTCTCCAAAAATTTTCCCATCAACTGTGTTTGTTGTTTGTTGA